>JADRCD010218188.1:0-25728 GCA_019843815.1 Montemys delectorum | reverse complement strand
AGGGTCACACCCTCATAGAAGAAGGAGGAGGAGGGATGCGATAGAGGGTTTCTGGGGGGTAAATTTGAAAAGGGGATAACATTTGAAATATAAATAAATAAAATATTCAATGAAAAAAGAGAAGATAGCCCTAAAAACATTCTTATGCAGAGCCTTTCAAACTCAGTAAAATCTACTTGGTTTTCAATTTAGGTAAGTTAAATACATACAGAGTAAACTTGACTTCAGTTAAATATATTTTAAGGTACTTAATTTATCAAGTATGTTACAGGGATCAAATGCTAAACAAAATTTTCATCCAAATGAGTGTTTTTGTTAGTATACAATCAGATAATATTTATAAGCTAAGCTTAAAAATATTAAGAATCAAACTAATATTTTAAATCAATTACAAATTTTATAAATGAAAGTTGATCTTGCCAGCTTTTTTATTCAGCCAATTAAAGGCGAATGTTCTTGTGCTGCAAATTCTGTATTGGAGGCCAATGAAAACTCACTTAAACAAGACAAACTTTAGAAGCTGGTGAGTTTTTAATCATAATTAGAATTTATAATGCAGAGAGATAACTTGCAACAAAAGTAATTAATTATGATGAGGTTCTTATTGTTTCCTCTCTTGAGAAATAAATTTTCATGTACAATTGATCAGCAGCTAATCTCCAGTAGATATGGCGTAACCTATTAAACTGCCATAGTGGTAAGGATAAAAGAACATACTCAACAAGAGAAATTCATCCATTTTACTAATGAATACGGGCCAGATATTTTCAATGGTATCTTTGTTACTATATTTAAATTTCAAATTTTGTATAACACATGCTTTTTCTTTGTCTCTTCACTGAGACTTGGACATGAGCCAAGTTAAGAGTCAAATGTGTGAGAACTACTTGAACCTATAGAATGCTTGTCATATGAAATTTATATGAACTGCACAGCAGAAGATGGGCCAACTGCAGTTCCCTCAGCTATTTGTAGAACTCGTATACTTTAGGAACCCATCATGAAAGTTTTACATTAATAGTCTCTCTGTTCCTGTCGTTCATGTGAAGTATTAATTCAATCACTATGCACATTTTAACTTACAATATTTTAGTTTTCATCCCTCAAGGGCATGTGGTTGTCAATTTTTTTCACAGAAAAGTGAATTTAGGATTATCTAATATAGCTTGTTAATATTATGGTAGAAATTACTGACATAGAGGTAATGCACATTACCCCCATGTCCTTCACCTCATGTGCAGTCAGCCAAATTATGTATTTATTAATTTTGTTAAGCTGGCCTCATGAGTCAATAGATTGAATAGAGTCTCTGTTAATTAAGTTTGCTGATGAAATGACTAGAAGCTTTGAGAACAGCTTTAGAATTAAAAATGAGTTTAACCAGCTGGAGGGGATTTATGCATTGGGTAAGTACTGGGACAGATGACCTCTGTGGTCTTTTTGAACTTGGAAATTGTATGAAACACTGAGAGATCAATACAATAAGGACTTATATGAGATAAATTTGACAAAAAGTTAGGTATAAGACACTAAAATATGTACTTATAATCAAACTTTAAAAGAAATGTTATAGTTGTAGGTTCTGCTCGAGACGGGGTCTGACTACATGTTGCCAGGGGAAGGCAGATTTGGTTAGGGCACTGAGATATTTTTTTTTCTAGCACCCTTGTCTAAAGAGGAGTTTTATAGTGTCATTAGGTGTTAACGCCTTCCCTTCTCTACTTTCCCATAAACCAGCAACACAACATTTTTCTATAGCTAATGATACTCTGATAGCTAAATTAATTTTAACCAGCAGACTGTAACTAGAAGTCATAGACATTGATTTCAGACCTTCACCATAAATCTATCCTCAACGAATTCTTCATTTTATTTCCTTACCTGGGGAAGGGTGTATAAGGAAGTGACCTCAAAACATCTCCAACGCTTTGTATCAAAGTTGGACTCATTGTATATAGTTACACACAAATGGCTATGATTTTCTTAATGGGAATTTTTCAATAGTCAAAGTCAGAATAAGCATTTCAGAAAAAAAAAAGGAAGTCCAAATATCCGATAAGGCTATGTGAAAGTGTATTCAACATTAGTTATTAAGAAAATGTAAGGCGAAGCTTTAATGAAAGACTATTTGGTACTTTTTAGAATAACCAGAGCTTTAAAAAGACATTGTCAAGTACTGTGAGACTGAATCTACAGAGATTCTTTTAGTCTGGCATGAACAGCATGACTGACAGAGTGGAGGTAGAAGAGAGTTGATTCTCTAGAGAGAATCATGTGCATTGTCTATGCTCTAGCAACTCCACTGAACATTATTCCTCTACACAAGAACAATCTTTATGTTTCCAAGTGTTTGGGCAAGAATATTCCAAACAACTCTATTAGTAAGCAAAGTAGAAAACAAAAGGTCTCCATGTGGCAAGATGAGTGCATGGCAATAGATGGAATCACAATGAACAGTAAATGGAACAAACTCCTTTATTCTAGGCCAGATTATATAATATTGAACAAGGAATTTCTCCTAAAAGACTATCAAATTATTTTACTAATGAATCTCTGAAAAGTAGAGAAAGCCAATGGGGGTAGAATAAAGAACAATAATTATCTTCAATGCGTGTGCCTTAGGACAACAGAAACTAGGATCATCACTGATAGAGAATTGATGAAAGGTTCTGGGATGCTGGGATTGATACATATCTTCATTTAAGTTATAGCTGTGACACAAGGATTTGCTTATTTCTACAAAAAGCACCACGGTTTGATGAGCAAATATGTTTCTTTGAATTAGGAATGTAGCTCAGTTGGTAATTATTGACTAGCATACATTAAGCCCTGCATGCAGTCTCTAGCATGGCATAAAACCAGACATGGTGGTACATGCTGGTATCATGACATTCTGGAGGAAGTAGCCATCCTCATCTGTGTGGTTAGTTTAAGGAAAGCCTTGGCAGAAGGAGACCCTTGTATACACACACACATACACACACACACACACACACACACACACACAGACACACACACACACAGAGCCAATAACATGGTAGAAATGCTGTACAATTCCTTTCCTCAGATTCAGTGGTTGAAGGCAATCATGTCCATAGACAGATTGGAAGATTAAGTGACCTTTCCGGATCGCTTTCTGCCCTGTGATCCTATATTATTTCCTACAGAGTGTTGTTATTTTTTTCTTTTCTTTTTTCTTTTTTATTTTTTCTTTTTTCTGTAACATCCCCTTCAGTCTTTCTCCTTCTTTGCTACTGAGTTGTTCAGGACTGAATTTAATACCCTAGAGGTCTGCTCACAAGAGCAATGTAAGTAGAAAGTCTGTCACCTCCTTAATAGGCAATATGATAGAGTTGTATCCAGTGGGAAATCTTGGTGGTATTTTATACGGTTCAGCTACAGTTGGATGGATAATGCAAGGTCGCAAACAATTCCCTCTCTACTCTCACCTCTGGATATTTTAACATCATTTCTTCACAAGTTTCCCTTCATCTTGCATGCTTTGCGCTGGATTTATTTTTTCCCCAGGAGGTACTAAATTGACTTTCCCTTTTGTCAACTTCACAATGATTTTTTTTTTTTTAAGCACTCTCAGTCTAAGCACGTGGGATGCAAGATGCAGGTGGTTTTAGCAACTTTTTTTTTTTTTAGAAAAAAGAAAAATTACTAATGGAATTACTAATAAATTAACCTAGGGATTAGCTAACCAAACAGGCTATTTTTTCATTTCCATATATATAATTATTAAATGAATGTAGTAAAAAATGCCAGTAAAAAACAAATGAGAATTACTCAAATGATTGGAGATTTCAGATTTTTACTCTGGATTTTTCATTCATGGGAATTTCATGTTTGCTACTATGACAACATCTCTTTAATTGGCTGAGATTTTGATGTTATAAAATAAACCATTTCATATTAAAGAACTCTGTAAAGTGAGTCAAATTACTAATGTCGATACAATTTGACCAATAAAAAATGTGATACTTGTTTCTTTTTTTGTGTGAAATGAGCTACATGTGTTTGGATTCTAGGATTTTGAGTGTCTCTGAAAGCACAGCATTGGCTTGCTCATTCTCAGCACAGACTGCACAAAGTGAAACGTGGAGGTTGCACTGGCTCTGAACAGCCTATTATTTCTGTAAGTTCCCAGAGCAAGACATTTACTCTGGAGAAATAAGCTCACAGATTTGAAGACATCGCCATTAATTGACACTGTAACATTTGTTCCAAGACTTTTAAGGCTCTCCAAAGGCTGTGGTTTTAGGCCACCCATTCAAACTTTATGTTGCTAAATAGTTCGGGCAACTAGAGATAACAGCATTTCCACAGGGTCTGTACATCTGTGTATGTAACAATCCCAAAATTTAGCAAACAGAATGTCAGTGTGAAGCCAGAAAAGATTTTTTTCCCTTCCACAAACTCATTATAGTCATAGGTTACTCAAGCTTAAAATTGATTTTATACTAGCAAGGAAAAATCTAACTTCACAATATCATCAATCATTTGAAAAATATAACTATTTCTATGCATTGAGGCTTAGATGTCTGGATATAAAGCCTATTCATTTACAATTCACAAAAAATTTTCATGTCATTCAAATGCTACCCGAATATCACTATAAACTTGAAAACAATTTATAGGCATACAAATGGAAAATTATTTACTGGGGCCAAAAATGTTTTTTTTTAAATGCAGAGTTAATCAATCATAAGCAATCCCATTCAATAGAATAGCTGGTAAAGAACATAATATTATGTATGACCCAGGATTAGCTTTGTTTCAAAGAGTATCCTTCCTCAGATACCCAATGCCAAAGATAAAATTCCTAATATATACATGCACTACAAGGCAAATGAGCAAGATTCATTCAATCATTCAATGATTAAACATTTCACTTCAATTATCTGAAAGTCTACACATGATTAACTTTTATTCATCATGAGATTTTTTTTTTCTGGTTTTCAGTATCAAATGACCCAATTTCATATGCAATAGAGAAGCTATCCTCATCTTTCTACAGACTAGGAACTCCGAGTATTTAATATCACAGGGATTTTTGTTGTTGTTGTTCTTGCTATTGAAAAGCACTGACTTGGGTGCTTAAAAATAATTTGTTTAAAGAAGTTTTTAAATACTATTACATATCCATGCCAGGGCCCTGATGCCAAATGTCGATCAATCAGTTGCTATGGAAGTCAGAATAGTTTTGCCCATTTCCTGTATCCACAGTACTAGTGTTTTAGACATCCTCTTCTTTAAAGTTATTTCTAAACCGTGAAGGCAGTCTGTAAGATAGCTGCCAACGTCTTGCTTCCTAGTCTGCATATTCTTATGTTCCTTCTCTTGAGTGTGGAAAAGACTTAGAGAATCACTTCTAACTAACAGAACACAGCAAAAGTAAGGAGATGCTTCCAATGCCAGCCTCTGAAAAGGCCTTCAGTCTCTGCCCTGGAATCTCATTCTATCTTGCTCATGTTCTCGTTTGTACAGAGGGAAGACATTGCTACATCTTGAAATTCCCTATGGAATAAACCATGTGGCAAATAAAATCAGGAAGCTCTCTGGTCAACAAAGGACAGAGAACCATATACTGCTGCCTGAAATGGAGTAATTTTCCTCCCAGGCAGACAAATAATCAAAAGCCTACGAGGAAGATAGAGTTTCTTAGAAAACTCACAAAAGTTCAGTGTGGTGCCTGATAGTTCTAAAGCAGTATCTGTTATTACCAAATTGTTTTAGGATAATGTGGCAGAGCTTATGATAGGTACCCATGAGTCCCACATCATTGTTACTGCAAGGGAAATGAAAAGCTAAGTGTCATTACAGAGAGGAAACTACTATAGAAAAAGAGTGGTCTATGTCAAAGAATACAGGCTCCCTATCTGACATTCATTCTTTCTAATAAAATGATTTCTTCATTTATTTTTATTTTATGTTCATTGTTGTTTTGTCCTGGAACTGGAGTTACAGGCAGTTGTGAGCTGCCATGTTGGTGCTGGGAATTGAACCCAGGTTCTCTGGAAGAGCAGTCAGTGTTCTTAAACCACTGAACTATCTCTCCAGCTCCCCAACAGTCAGGTTTTGCATTTCAGAAATGATTCCTTGTCAATTGATTGCAAACAAAATTCTACTAGCAAAGGAGGTAAAAAGAGGAGAAAAGAAAGCAATGAATCACTGTTTTTTTTAAAGAAATATCAGTGAATATTCACAAATTATTTTTCTTTATTACATGTTTCTTGGGCATCTAATTTGTGGCATGCACCATTTATACACAAAGATTAAAATAAAGTAGAAATATAGGAGTATTTTTCCAGCAAAAGAAATATAGTTATAAAGTACTAACAATTTAAATATAGTTGTTTGTATGAGAACATAGAAGAATATTTAATCCGGATACAAGGTAGAGAGGGAGTTTCCAAGTGGAATGAGCTCTAAGCTCAAAATTGGAAGGCAAGTGAGATTTAGCTGGAGAAATGTTTTAAGAGAAAGAAAATCACAGGCATTTCAATGTCTTTTCTAAAATTCAACCATTCTGAACAATTTAGATGGGGAAAATTGAGAACTCCTGCAGATGTTAATTTTACATTTTGAAAATGTCTTTTATGAAAGGTAGCAAAATGTCCCCTTCTCCAAATCCCAAAGCCAAGCTCTTATAAGGGGGATAATTCATTCAGGTAGACTTAGCCATGGAGTGCTTTCCTTTTGTTTTGCTTATTTTCTTAGTGTGGACTGTATAGGATCTCCCAATAAATTATAATTCTGCTTAAGTCAGTCAGAGTAGGTTTTTGTTACTTACAACCAAATCTCCTGACAACTTGGGTTGTAAATATTTTAGCAGAAAAGATTTAGATAGAAATGTACATTTTACAACAATTGATAGAGGTACAGATGTTATAATGAATAGGAGAGTGGCTATTCTTGAATCGGGGGACTGAGATCTGTGAGATGATGATTAGCCTCATTGGAGAATAGAACAGCCTCACTGTTTCTAATGGTAGTACTTGGCAAGCTTGTGGCTTCAAAAGATTTATCAGAACATGGTCAAAAGAATGACACAAGGTGGACAATGCCCTGGCAACTATAGAGTGTCTCCAAAAAAAAAGAAAGAAAGAAAGAAAGAAAGAAAGAAAGAAAGAAAGAAAGAAAAGGAAGAGAGCCGTTTACCTAGGGTGCTGCTTATTCCCTGGATGATTGAACATGATTTTGTGCCTCCTGTGATAAACATTTACGTTCAATTTATAAGGCATGTTTGTTCTTGTTGTATGCTAAAACATAGGTATAGAACCCAGTCTTGTCAGTGTACCATGAACCAGATGTGGGCCTTCTGTCTTGTTTTCATTCATGTTTTCCTAGAAAGTTCTAGAAAGAAGCTGCTCAGTTAATATTTAGTATGTACTTACTGGCATACTCAAATAACTTGTTTTTCAGTACTCAAATAACCTTCCTTAGAAGGCTATATTTGTACACTGAAACTGCAGCAAGATTGTCTACAACATTAGACTGTGGTCCACCTTATTCTTTCAGATCCTCAGATCCCAGGTGTAGCAGACAAGATCTGTTCTGTATAGGTTGGTTGAAAAGCTAAAAGTATACTGAAGTACAATTTGTAAATGCTGTATATGTACAGAGATTTAGGATGGTAGACAATGGTGATTGTTTAGTTTATTTGTTAATCCTGAGATTCAAGGGAGAAAGATTGAGTCTACCATTTTGAGCCAAATTTAAAGCAAGCACTATTAAAAATTAAATAATGACCGAAAGATAGACTTGGGTCAAGACCATTTCCTGAAATTTCTCAGCTGAAAGACCTCAACCCATGTGCTACATGGCTTTATAAGGACAAACCTATAGGCCTCCATACTTTCCCATAAGTCGTTGCTGTTTTCCAAGAACTATAACTCCCAGCATTCCAGGAAGCTACGCGTCTTCTTAGGTAGGTGGAGCTTGTAGGTCAATTTGGGGCATTATACATTCTCATGGAATTTCTTTACTGGACAGCTTCTGACTATACATTTGTTGGATTAAAAAGCCATATTATGAACTCTACCACAAAAAAAAAAAAAAAAGCGTAGGAAGAGGTAAAGAATAAATTCAAAAGACATACAGGAAAGGAGCTAATGGAAATATAACAAACAGGAATTAAATATGGAAAGAGTTGTCTCAAATGTTTTAAGAAGGAAAATATCTGGTCTATTCCTTGAAAGGTGAATGGTAGATTTGACTTAATCTAAGTTTAGACTTAATCTCATTAAATTCAAGTTGAATCTTACTCTTGGGGTGTTTTCTTCCACCAGGAGGATATGAATAAGGCAGTTGGGGATGATGAATCTCAACTCAAAAATGATGAGAGAAAATGAGGTCACCTCTTTTAGTGTCTCCTAATGGAAATTTGGAAACCTTTCCCCTTTGAACACTATTACACAGTGCTATGTCTTCATTTCTGAAAAAAAAAAAAAATGCAGCTGTAAGAATTGCATGGATGTCAGACAAATCAGGCCCTGAATCCTCCAGAAAACAAACAAAGAAAAAAATGATAAAGGAAAGTTTTATACATAATACCAGTGAAAAGTAAGTTGGTACTAATAATATCAAAATATTTTAGAGAACAGAAAATTAACTAAAACTGTTGTCTTTACCTAAACTATTTAATCTGATGTTAGACTTTATGGATCTAGCATATCACACATGACAATATTCAAGCCAATACATTTTAAACAAAATTATTTCATCTTCAAAATATAAGATGAAATAATCTGAGTTCACTACTCAATAGAAATTGTTGATCTCTTAAAATAATAGATTATATAACAAAGATACAACACAACAATCATTTGAGAAACAGAACTCCTATTTATAAAAGTAGTCTCTAGAAATCAAAGATATTTGTTTGATTTAATGCTGTTAACATTATAGGAAATTATTTCTAATTGTAAAACATCTGATTATTCTCTATAATATAAAAATTAGATGAGTATAAGCAAGTATTTATATAACATTTTATTACTGATGATTTTAATAAAGGAAATATTATGTATTATTTTCAAAAGTCTATCTGATGGGGCTAGAATACACACATGTTATAAAATGGTTAATATGGATCCAAATCATCTTTCTTTTTCATATTAGTATAGGCCAATTTCATATAGTTTCTATAGTGATACTTGTTAAATTATTTACTATTCCAGGCTGCCTTATTTTAACTTTTTAAACACAAAAACAAACCAATAAAAACTGTGTTTTTACAAAAGGAAACATGTTTTGTGGGGCCTGTGTGCCTCTCTTTCCCACTGCCTGGTGGCTCTCTCTCTACTGGGGCTTGGAGCTGTTTACTGCTGATGCCTGTGGCTCCATGGCACTTAGTTAAAAAGGAGTCAATGTATAAATGATATATTTTATTATAGGAAAGAGAAAATAGGCCAGTCAAGTAGAGAGAAGGAAAGGAGAGGAAGGAGAGGACAAGAGAAGCAGAGAAAGAGAGAGAAAGGAGAGGAAGAAAGCAAGACAACAAGAGAGGAAAGCAAATGAGAGAACAAAGAACAAGAGAGGAAGAAGGCAGGAGAGAGGAAAGAGGGCAAGAGAAGAACAAAGAGCAAGAAGAAGGGAGGGGGCAAATTACCCCTTATGTTGTATAGGACATGGCTATCTGTGGGGTGAGGCATGCCTGGTTGTGGTCAGATGACTAGGGGTAGGGTCCAGCTAGAATACTTGGAGCTTAGGACATCATCTATCTGACAGAGCACACATCTCCTGTAGGGGCAGCTGTGAGAGATTGTTACTGAAACAGGGGCCAAAGACTTAGGAGTTACAGCCAAACTCCTTCTGCCCCCTGCCCCAGAAACTGGGGCTCCAGGGTTCTAGGCCTATTACTCAACTGAGCCTAACTTGCCTGAACAGACCACTGCCCTACAATGTTTGACTGTAAATCAATGAAATTAAATTTTCCACTAAGGTTATATCATCGCAAAAGCCTTTCATAAATCTTTAACACTTGAGCAGAAGTATCATGTCAACTTAAAAGTAATTTTAGCTTGAGATCAGAAAATACTAAAATCTACTTAAAATTCAATAAAGAGAGCTTCCCAGGAATGAAATCTAAACTGCACAGTATATACAAAAATCATGAAAATAATTTTCTGTCTCCCTTTCTCTGACATCATTTTATGTACTTATATTAAGATCTTTGTGATAAAATTCTTATCAGTAACTTCCTCTACTTATCTACAAAGCAATTTTATAGAGCCAAAATCCAGCATGACTTAAAGAGTATAAAGCATGAAGAGCCAAGTTTGGGGGAAATTGGATTTTTTGTCTTATTTTGTTTTTGTTTGTGTGATTTTTATATTTTCAACATACCCATTTTACCATTTGCTTGTTTTTTGATATAGCAACAAATCATATATATTTTCTGTCCTGGGGCAGTGTTCACATCCCTTAGATTATTCAAGCAGTTGGATTACTTTTTCCAAAATTACTGAAGCATTCCTTTCTCCTTCAAACAATGTTAGATATTTTAACTTTAGATTACTTAAATTACTTTGGTTGAACTTGGGATAGTTTTTATTGCTTTCTTGAACAAAGAGGAGAGGAAATTACATATCCATTGTTATGTTAATGCTACAGTTATGATAAACTAACGTGAGAATAATAATGAGCCCTTCTCAGACCCCAAACTAAAGAATTAATCTTGGGACCTTAAGACCAATCAGCAAGGGGAACTTGTATTTGGTGTTTATCCTCATCAAGCTGGAATTTTGGAAAGAGTTCTTAGCTAAGCCTGGAACCCACACATGGCATAACAATGAATTATGAATCCTAAATATGTTCCTGCTCAAATGTTTACCACTATGCATTCAATTATGGAGAATCTACATGATCCAAGTACCATTTGAGTTTCAATGTATCTTAATTGTCTTCTCAGTTGATTAAAATATAATTTCTTTTTACAAGATGATTTAAGGGACTGTATAAACCATGGATAGAACTGTACTGTAAGTGCTTTTTAGATGAACTCTCACATCATCTGGGTCAAGCTTCTTTCCAATGAGGAAACGATTCTCTAATATATAACCATGCTGGGAGTTAGGCCAGCTTTTCCTTAACTTTTCTCCTAACTGCTTACAAACTTTAGCCAATAATCCGTATGACCTAGTCAATATCCACGATCAAATTTCTCCATCTCTTCAACCTTCCACAAGAGAGACGCCAGTATCTTATAGAAACAAAACTGACTGTCTATGAGCGACTTTTATGAGATCCACTGGACCCCAAATGTGGACTGGAAAAAAAGTGCTGTTAACTGCCATACCATTGCTCCACCCCTAATTGTCAGGTTTTCCTCTTATAGCTACCTTCAACTTGTTAGGAAAACATGTTCAGAGATGAAATTTAAGTAGTTTCTAAAAATCAACATTGATCCTTTATTTGTTATGTAGTAGAGGAAGACCTCAGACTTGTGTTCCTCTAGCTTCTCCTTCCTGAGTGCTGGGCCCACAGACAGGTTGCTTTACTGCTGTGCTTTATGAATTTCAGAGTATCTGATCAGAGTCTCAGGGTAGGCAAGTGCTCTACCAGCTGAGTTACATACCTAGCTCTAATTCATAACTTTTAAGTAAATGTAAAATTTCACTTATACTTTTCTTTGTGTCTGTGTGTTTTAGGGGTCAGAGGTCGAAGTGTGTGTGATATATGAAAATATATTTGTGTGGATGGGGTGAGGAGCAGAACTCTATGTATGTGTGTGACATATGCACATATGTATTTATATAAGGGGGGAGGGCAAATAGAGGCCAGAAACAAACATCAAGCATCTTTCTCAATTCTTTGCTGTCTTAAGACAGGATGTCAGACTGAACCTCAAGCTCACTGAATTAGCTAGTCTGTCTGATCAGAGATAAAGGGACCTGTATGTCTCTACTCATGAGCACTCACCACCGCAACCCAAGCTCCAGGGCTACAGGTGAGTTTTGCTGTGCTTTGCTCTTTACATGGATTCTCAGCTGGAATTCATCTCCTCATGCATGTGTGGCAGGCACTCCACCCAATGGCGTCATCATCTCTCTAACCCAGTACCTGGTTTAATATTATTTTTCTTCTATTTGCTCACCTTTGGTTTCTTGTATTTTCATTGGCTTATTTTGTGGGCATAAAGACATGAGTGATTGTTAATTATTTTCATCTTTCTAATTCCTCGATATCTCCTTTTATGTTCAACACTATTTACCTTCTAGTTACTCTGATTATTGGCCTTTATGTCTATTTCTATAGCAACAAGACAGATTATTTCATCTGGAGATAATATGTAATTGTGAAATACTACACCAACATTAATGATTTTAGTATATTTCTTTCACTGCTGTTGCCTTTTTACTTTGTAGAACGCTCATTTTGGAGAATTTCCTCAGAACTTCTCACCCTGAAAGATAAACACTGAAAGGGACTTGGGTAGCTTTCCTTCAATTTTAACAGCATTTCAAAACATTACCACTGTGCTAATAACTACATGACAAGAATTAATTAAAACTAAATAGGTATATTTTTCTGAAAGTCTTTTGTAAGTTAATTGAATTATTCCAATTGCATTAGAGAAGTAAAATATTTAAAGAATGCTGCAGTGAAGTCTTTTACATGTACAGTCAAATCTTCCTTTATTCACCAATAATTTATCTGCTGGGTTTTGTGTTGCTCTAGGCAGAAATCTGTAAGATACTAACACTCTCACTAGTGAGTTATATAAGTTCCACCCAGGATTTCTGCTAACAATTTGAATAGTTGTCATGGAAACTGGAAGAGAGACAAAGGGTGGCTCTGAAAAAAAAAGCCAAAAGTCTTGCAGTCAAGTATTCTAGTAAAAGAGATTTTTATCTAGGAGCAATTTGCTGTTATAGTCCAGCTTTACCCTCAGTGATTCCAAGGTGACCTGGGGATTAAGTAGAGCTTCCCCACCAGGAAACCCAGCCACTCCTCTTCTGTTTCTTTACCATTCTTCCCATACCTGGGAAGTTTTAAATATTGAAGTCAGTGGTTCCCTTCTAACAGCTTCTCTCTCTTCTGGAATCGCATGAGAGAATAGCTCCTGAAACTATAAGTTCTCATATATGGGACAGAATTATGGAACATCGATTCACTAGAACTGCAGACTCGCTAATACCTAATGAGAATGTGAGGGCAAAGAGCAGGCAATATAGCCATCATAGCTAAAGAGAGAAGTTCCCATAAGGGAAATCAAGATAAGACTACTACACTGACAGCTTTTTTTCAGGGTTTTCATCTGAATACCCTTGTCCTGACAAGGATATTCAATGATAAAAATTAATCTAAAGAAAGAAAATATTAACATAGTAGCATATGTCAAAAAACTATGTTTCAAACACATTGAAGACAAAAAATTATTTTCTCTATTAAAAGCAGTGAGAAATACTTACAAGAATAGAGGATCTTATAATTAGGAAGTTAATTATCCATAAGTACATGGGTACTTCCAAATTTTATAAATGAATCTGAAACATCTTTTATTGTATCTAATTCTTTTAGAATACTATATAGCAATACATGTTATGTAATTCACTTTGTGTAGCATGGTATTTAATCATGGAATTCATAAGGAAGTATCATAGCAGACACCATAAAAAGAAATTCTAAATTAAGAACATTCCAAATGTCTAATTCTACTATGTTCTTCTGGTTTTACAAAAAGACAACAAAAATAAATGGAAGGATGGGGTTGAGGATTTAAGCCATGGCTATAGTACTTGCCTAGCATACACAAAACCCAAGTACCACCAGCAGCATTGCATAAGCCTGGGATTCCGACACTCCTGTGATCTTAGCCCTGAGGAAACGGAAGCAGGAAGATGAGAAATTAGGTTTATCTTTGCATTTGTAGTGAGTAGAAGGGTCACTTAAGATCCTCCTCTCCAAAGAAAGAAAGTAACAAGAGAGACAATGGGTAAGAAATGTAAAAAGAAACTACCAGCCAAGCCTTCAAATAAAACTGCCAAGCATCAGAAAATATCTGTTATTATGTGAAAGACATTCAATTCAAGACAATTGCCTGGTATTTATAAATAATTTCCATCTAAAAGAAAACATGTGTTTCTTATAAGGTTTCTTCAAAGAGAACAGGTTTGGCTTTTTGGTTTTTTGTTTGTTTGTAGGAAATGCTCAACTATTACATGGATCATGTTATCATGCAATTCTGTCCTCTGTTGGCAGCCAGGATTGGGAGCAGTAAGCAATCTGCAAAACGACTCCTATTCCTTTACAGCACATTGAGTTCAGAGAGGAGTAAGAGAGAGGGGAAGAAGTGGAGGACAACTTTAAACCCAGGAAAGGATTGTCTTATAATTGTGAATGCACCCTTAATGTTGAGAACATAATAATTATTCTGCCAATTTCTCTATATTCTTGCAATTCAGAGGGAAAACTACTAGATGTTTTGATGCTATCATAATCCCCTCAAACTCATTTTTCTTTTGTAACCTGAAATGAGATGATCTGCATTGCATTCTGTCAGAGAACATGAAGGTTTCAGAACTGATTTTCTTCAAAGCAGGGTTTCTATCAAGCAAACTGGATATGGTAACAAATCCTTTGGGCCTCTGGGCCAGGATTCACTACCTTCAGCTGAGCTCTGCCACACTGTCATTATTATGGGTTGGCTACTGACTGGTTGACTCAAGCTGTCCTGGGCTTCTTAACACTCAATGCTTAGCAAACTGTAAAGGACACCAGACTAGGGCAAGTCAGATCATTGCCCTGCTAATTTGAAATTTTGTGGGTAATATTTTTCATTTTTCTCTTCACAATCTCCAATTCTGTTTCTTTCCTGTTTCACCTAATGAAATCTACTGGTAAAGCTAATGATCCAGATCTTTTTCTTTTCCTGTATTATAATAATAATAACATTCTGAGATATTTTTTATCAATTCATTTCAGATTATTACAAATGGTATGATTCATGATAAGCTGTCAGACTTTGCATATTAGAGGTCTGCTTCAGCACCACCAACCTTGTTGAATAGAAACAACCCCATAAATATGCACAATTTGAGAACTAAGAACAAGCTGATATCCCAAAGCCTGTATAAGTGTACCAGAAGCATTCAATATACAAAGAGATGTAATTTACAATAACATCATTGCTCTTCTATGCAAACACAGATGAAGAAAGCAAGATCCTAAATGGATTTGGAAACCAAAGAGTCCAAGAAGATAGGAAATCTGAGGGAGGGTGATGAGACCTGGCTTACTGCTAGCACAGTGATTTCTACACCTTTCATCCAAATTACATTTCCAGCAAATTCTTGTGTCTTACAAATTTACAATTCCAACTGCATCTTGAGATTATGGTGGATGTCAAGTATGAAGGATTGAAAGCTGTCCTCAGCTTTCAGTAAGCTTAGCTTGAACAACAATTTGTAGCTTGGTTCTTCTGTGAGTCAGACAAGTTCCTTTCCTTCTGAACACAGGTTTTCCCCATTCTCCCATTCAATCTAGAAAATGACTAAGTAACAAAATTGTACTTATTGCCCAATTGTAAACTTGTAGCCTTCTGTAAGTACATTACAATGTCATGTAATCCAGCAACATATTTTACATCTTTTCTTTTTTATTGCGTCTGATGACTTCTGAAACATTTCAACACATTTTCTTATTATAATTTATATTTCAAGAACAAATATTTTCATGTTCAAAATTTGATTTATATCCTAATGTTAAAATATCTTTTTCTTCTTTCTAAATCCCTGTCTTCCTTGTGCACCCATTATATACAGACATATGATAATGTTTCCTGGGACATATGGATTTGTATCTTGGAACATCAGAACAGTTCACCATTTTTGTAGAATTTATGGGAACTTGATATGGTCATTGACTATTCAAAGACCTTCAGTCAAAAGTCATAAAAATAATGGTTATCCCCAGTCCCGTACAGAAAGTTCTATATCCTACAAGGTCTTGGAAATACTATTATAAAATTAATATTTCCTAAAAGCAAGATTTGTTAATGCAGATGAATTCCTCAATGTTTGTGAATAAATATTTCCTGATAACACTTGAGATTTTTTTTATTTTTTAACTACAGGTACAGACCCATCCCAAGGGACTTCAATTTTTCCTTTCTGTGTTAACAGTATCATGAGTCTGACAATGGCTCTGCTTGGCCCAGTTAGGGACTGTCTCAGTATTTTGGCTTCCATATAATTCAGAGCAGCTAAAATAGCTGAAAATACCAGGTGAGCCCCTGTGCTTTTAAATCTGTGTGTTCTTCTCATGGTCATGGCTTTAACACAATGAAAGTAGAGGGCTTTAAGGCACATAACATGAGCTTAAATGTATCATAAAGGTATTAGGTTATTCCTGCAGTTATTTTGAGAAATGGAATACTGGGATCAAGGTTTTGAAAGCTCCAGGTGTTTTTTTTTTTTTTTTTGGTTTTTTTGTTTTTAACCACTGTCTAGATTTAACCCTCTTTTTAGAGGGTCTGCTTTGGAAATACAAGAGTAAGAGTATTCTAATCAAAAGAGAGAGAGAGAGAGAGAGAGAGAGAGAGAGAGAGAGAGAGAGAGAGAGAGAGAGAGATAGGAGAGAGCCAGGAGGCCAAAAGGGATCTATTCCTATATTTCTTCAAATAGATAGAATGGTCCATGGGTATATTCTCTAAGTAAGTGTAACATCAAAAGTTTCTTGATTTTGTGTTGATGCATAGGCACCTTTTTTCATGCTGAAAGAGAAGTCTTATACAGGCAAGTTATGATTCCTAACACAAAAGAGCAACCATCTAAAGGAAGAAACAAAACATATATCCATGGACAAATAAAGACGACAATTTCATTGGTATCTGGGTTGGAGGAATGATAATCCATACATAAGAAAGAAGAGGAATTGTTTTGTTTAAATTACATAAAAGCAATTTTGAAGGAATGTATTATTTGATGCATGACATAAAGAGTAAGTGGGAGCACACAGGGCAAATGTTGAGATCTGAAAGCACCATGTGGTGAGCTTGGCAATGGAAGCAAAACTGAAATGTTTAAGACAGTGAACAAATGGGTGGGTGGCCCCATCCCTCAACTGGGAGCCATGCCTATCTACTGGAGTTAGTCTCTACAGGTTCTATCTCCGTTTTGCTGCATATTTCGGCCAAAGGAAAGACGGACAAAAAAATGGAACAGAAACTAAAGGAAAGACCATCCAGAGACCTCTCGACCTAGGGATCCATCCCATCTGCAGACCCCAAATCCAGACACTATTTGTTAGGAACGGCGGTGGCAGCGATCTCGTCAGAAACGTGCTGGTCCAATTTGCGTGATCATGGCCTCTGCCCGCCCTGCTAGGAGCGGTGCAAGCTGACGAGAATGGCCGAATGTTCCTGTACAGGCCACCAATGTTAGGAAAGGCGGCGCAGCGATCTCGTCAGAAAGCACCACACTTTGGGTCCAAACAGTTCCATGTAAAGAGGTTTAATTAAGAAAAGGAGAGGGGGCAGTAGCGCGGAAGGAGAGAGAGAGAGAGAGAGAGAGAGAGAGAGAGAGAGAGAGAGAGAGAAAGGAATGCTCCTCATATTTATATCATTGCTGACGTGTACAGCTGGGTAAAGGTTGAAGGTGATTCCAATGGATTCTGGGAATATGGTGGCTGTTGCTCGGCAACAGGTCTCTGAGACCCGCCCATGAGTCACTACAGCCTTTGGATGCTAACACTATTGCTGATGCCAAGAATCACTTGCTGATAGGAGCCTGGTATGACTGTTCCCTGAGGGATTCCACCTGCACCTGACCAATACAGATGCAAATACTTACAACCAATCATCTAACTGAGCCCCAGGGACCCCAGTGGAAGAGTTAGGGGAAGGACTGAGGATCTGAAAGAGATTGCAACACCACAGGAAGAACAATATCAACTAACCAGACCACCCAGAGCTCCCAGAGACTAAACCACCAACCAAAGAGTATTCATGGAGGGATCAATGGCTCCAGATACATATGTAGCAGAGGATTGCCTTATCTGATATCAATGGAAGGAGAGGCCCTTGGTTCTGTGGAGGTCTGATGCTCCAGTGTAGGGGAAAGCTAGAGCCAACAGTAAGGCAGGATTGAGTGAGTGGGTGGAGGAGCACCCTCATAAAGGCAAAGAGGAAGGGGGAGAGGGCAAATGGGAATGGGGGGTGGGAAGGGGTAACCTGGAAGGGGGATAACATTTGAAATGTAAACAAGTAAAATGATTAATAATAATGAGAAAGAGATATAAATGAGGAAAAAAAGAAACTGAAAGGAATTAATATAAGTGCCATTCCTCTGCTCCCTTTCATTTTCATCTGGCACAACTTTGAATTTTATAAGGAGCTGAATTTTCTTTGTGTGTTTAAGAAACGCATATTCTGGCTTTCCTATTTACAAATAGTTGCTCTTTGCTGCTGTTTTGGGGACTTTGCTTTGTTCGCTTTGAGTTTGTTGTTTGTAATAGAGACCGCCTCTTGCTGTGTGGCTCAGGGTAGCCTGAAGCTCACTAAATAGCTAGACTGGCTTGACCATTTTCTTTCCTTTCCTTTCAAAGTGCTAGGATCAGACATGTACCATCATGTCTAAGAATTCATTTTGAGTATTTTTAAACTGATACGTACCAAATGCTGGAGAATCCTCACTTCTATATCCACTGTTATTTTGAACTGAATCTTATATTTCATCTTTTGTTAAAGTGGCCTGAACTCATATTCACCCAGCGGTCACACTCAGCATGGATCCTAGGTATTCTACATGGATAAGTGTGTATGGGACCCCAAAAATAATCTACAAGGTTAAGTCCACTCTAAAATTTGTCATAAAATTTTGGAAGGAATTCATTAGTATTTGAACTCAGTCTTCTTTTTAAGACCATTTTTTAAAAATTTTTCTCCTCTTTTGCTTTATAACATATCTTATCTATTTTTCTCCCAAAATTTCCAATCCATTTTCTTTTTCAATCCAACTATCATTATATTATGGGTTATTTTTCCATTTCTCATTTTCTTTCCTGTGCTTAATGCATTCCCGTGTCTTCAAAAAAAAAAAAAAAAAAAAAAAAAAAAAGTCCTGCTTAGCTTTAAAAACCCAACATAAGTCTTTTCTGTATGTTCTCCCTCAGTTATGGACCAGAAGGAATAAAATCTATCTGCTGGCACTTGGCATTGTATCCATTATATTCTATTTAGTATAACTTTCAGAGCAAAATTTTTTGATTTTTTAGTTATGCATATCCTGTAGAAGAAAGGGCAAGAATAGGAGAAGGGGAAAGACATCATATATGCTATACTCTTCATTCTAAGGAAAAAGAATGTGCAATCCTAGGAAAGAAGAGCTAAGAAAGGTATGGAGTCCCTTCTCTGCTTCCCAAAGCAGACAATAGCTACATATTGATTGAAAGGGGGAGTGATGTTTCTTTAAAAGAAATCCATTCTGTATTCCTTTCAAATTGCTGTGTCTCAAGACATATACTGCCTCTGACTACTAAAGTAAGCCCTATGCATATTCATATTGTAATAGTAAGAACACTGATTCTGGAAATAGGCTCTGTACAGTATGTTGTATCATCTGCCCCTGATAGGACGATCATGGGTTTTACAGAAAATTCCATGTATATGTACTTAAAGACATACAGGGGCTACAAGTAAGATCCTTCCTCAGATAGATATATAGAGGAGCAACAGATAAACACTAATATTTGATAAGCAGAATGTATATATTTTTCAGTATCTGAATTTTATTCTAAAAGAAATTGTACTGGCTGGTTTTGTGTGTCAACTTGACACAGGCTGCAGTTATCATAGAGAAGGGAGCTTCAGTTGAGGAAGTGCATCCATGAGATCCAGCTGTGGAGTATTTTCTCAATTAGTGATCAAGGGGGTAGGGTCCCTTTGTGGGTGGTGCCATCCCTGGGCTGGAAGTCTTGAGTTCTATAAGAGAGCAGGCTGAGCAAACAAGGGGAAGCAAGCCAGTAAGGAACATCCCTCCATGGCCTCTGCATCAGCTCCTGCTTCCTGATCTACTGAGTTCCAGTCCTGACTTCCTTTGTGATAAACAGCAGTGTGGAAGTAAGCTAAATAAACCCTTTCCTCCCCAACTTGCTTCTTGGTTATGATGTTTATGCAGGAATAGAAATCCTGTCTAAGACAGAAATATTGAGAAACTTGATTATAGCTACATAATCATATATGTTTTAAGTCAGCTTATTAATAGTAAAGTCACAGCTTATGGCCTTTAACTCTCCAACTCTTTTTCTACCTTTAAAAATTCCTAATAATCAGCCAGGCAAGAAATGTCTATAAGGGCAACAGAGACATGCTTGGTATGAGGGTAAGCAACCACTTTAGGATTGGACCTAAGGTCCATTTCACAGAAGAGTCCATGTCTGCTACTTTAAATCTAACCAACATCTTGTATAGGGGTAATCTACAGAAATTATTATGCTAAATACATCCTATATGCAAGGGATTAGTGCTACTCCCAGTGCTTTTCAGAGAAGCATCTTTGTGCACTGGGTGCTAGATAACATGACAGTTTGAAACTGATCATGTTCAGTTTTAAATAACCCTCTTCCCTGAGGTTAAGAGAACATAATGGAAGGACATGTGAACAGATGCTAAGAGCTGCATATTGCAGGAAACCGCATCTAAAAAGAGTCTACTGTTCAGTCCTTTCAGGCACTCACTCAAGCTTATATAAGATTTGCATAAAATCAAGCCAATAAACATCCCACTGTGAATCAGAGAAGGCCTCACAAAGTCCCAAGGAAGAGCTATTGACAGTTGATGCCTGCTGAGGAAGGAAAGGTATATCATCCGGGTGTGACCCCTGATAGGGTTGTTCATGCTCCAATAAATGATAGTCCGATATCCTGTTCATTGAGCAGCATTGATTGGGACTCTATGATCCACTTACAAAAGACAGAGAGAATAAAGTTGGGAAGAAATGTAGGCAGATGTATGGAAGAAGGTGGGGGAGTTGGGTGGATGGGTATTACTAAAATACATTTGATAGCTATAAAATTCTCAAAGAATAAGACTGTCTTACTAATGTTTTAAAAATGAAAAAGAAATAATAATTAAAATCTATTGTTCAATGTTTGATAAAAGAATAACTGTTAAGGAAGGGCTTATCACTCACTTGATTACTTCAGGTTTCTATTTTAGGCCTTACTAAGAGTCTCCACCCTTAGAAACTTAAGTGAATTAAAATAAAATGAAACAATAATCCAAAGCTATCAGTATTCTTTCATTCTATCGCCTCACTTGGCAACTGCCAAACCACATACATGTGGCAAATTTCTATTTCAGTCTTTCTAAATGAAGACACCCTCAGCCTAAAAGATCGGAATCTGAATACCAGCTTCACATTTTTCCATCTGCAGAGCTCAAACTCAAGAACTGCGCTATCAAGTTAAACAACCACAAAAACAAAACACAAAGCCCTCATAAGTTTTTAAGAAATATTTATGATTTCGTGTTGAGCTGCATGCATAGCTATCTTTAGCCACAAGCATCCTCATGCACACACCTGAAAGTCCAAGAGCCTAAACACACTGAAGAAGCAGGTTCTCTGCAGACATGATCACTCTTAGTTTCAAGGCTGCCCTCAGCAAAAGCTAGCTCAGGAAACTTCTTTGCATTCTATATGTCTGAAAAGAACATGTTTCTAAAATAAAGACCGTGAGTCATACTAAAGAATCTAGAAGACTGAATTCATCGGCAAAACAAAGTGCAAGTGAGAATCATATTATCCTTTAGAAAACGACTTTCAATCCTTCCCCACTAGTTCTTTTAAAAGTTTAAATGTATTCTATAGTTTCCCTCTTTATCAAATAGCAGATGATTTCTGGGGAAGTAGATTACACCTACATCATGCTGCTGCATGCAATGTACCAATTACTTATGCAGTTTAATTATTACTACACACAACTCAGAATTCCCCAGAATTTTAATTTAGATTTTAATTCACATACACTACAACATTGAACATTTCCATTTTTTTCCATGAATTTGACATTTATATTTGCAATCACTGGAGGAGAACTAAAACTTAAGCTGTCAGGGCCAGTGCCCGTACCAGTAGACAGGCACACTTATTAATGACACCCAACAGTGTCTGAAAGGGAAACCCCACATTACTGGTTAATCCATCGATGACGAATCTCCTTCAGCTGAGATCTCACCAGTTAATCACATTTTTCACAAGTTATAGAGGACAGGGCCTGTTACATGGAAGAAGTGCTAAGGTTTTCTGAGTCTAAAAATGTCGAAGAGGAGAGGCGATGGACTTGCTAGTCGTGTAGGACTTCATGAACACCAGATTGTACTGAAGTGTTACCTCTGCTTGTGTGCAAATCTTTCCCCATTTTCACCCAAGGGCCAGAGTCCTGGCTTTTGAGGAAAGGAGAGCTTAGCAGTTGCTGAGAAAAGGCTGGCTTAATATGTGATCTCTTATGTACACAAACTTTCCCAAAGGGGGATTTGAGGATAGTCTATGTCTTCAATGTACCTGTATAGTTTATATTCAATGTGATTTTGGCTGGGCTTTGTACACAAATTCCTTCATGTTGGAGTTTATTAGAATCTGATGCTAATACCTGCTTCAGCATGGAGACATATGAGTCCCAAATGTTACGCTTCGGTTCTATTTCTTCTTTTGTCCCTAAAATGATCTTTCTAAAGCTATCTGGCTAAAGTAGTTTCATTCTACCAATGACTTCATTGGACCATCTCTGTCATTCTCTCCATAGTTCTCTTTTGTAGATCCATAATCTACTTGACTGCTCGATCTCTGTGGGGAATTATGTGTATTGGAAAATCTGGGGAAAGTTGCTCAGAATTTTGTTGAACCTTGTCCTTCATAGTGGCTTGAAAAAAAAAAAAAGCCAATGACACTGGTATGACATATTCTCGCAATTATGCATTTCTAATTCCAAGCTAAACTAAATTCTTTTTCAACGTAGAACTAAAGTCAAGTATAGAAAAATAATTTTTACTTGCAGGTAGGTTAGGGGAGTTGTTATTTGTTTTGTTTTATTTTATGTTGGAAACTTCAGTGTGGCAGCATCTAACACTATTAACATTTTACTTCTCCTAATTGGCAAACAATGACCACAACTGGAAAATCTGGCCACTTGTTTTCAGTTGCTTTGGGATTGGTTACTTCCAATAAAATGTATTCAGTTGGGGTCATGGTTCAGTGGATACCACAGCATGAGATCCGATCCAGGATTCATATCCCCAGACCCACATAAAGAGAGTGAAGAGTGACACACCCAGAATGCCAATGCTGGAAAGGCAGATGCAGGCAGCTTCTCTGAAGCTTATTGTCCAGACAGGCTAGAGATCCATAGGTTCCAGGGTCAGTCTCAGGCTTCATCTTAAAATATAAGGGGAAAAAAAATCATGGTACTGTGGTCTTTTAGAGCTGTTCTTAGTCAATGATGCATCATTTCTCCATGAGGTTTGAGAGGTCTTCAATATCTTAAAAAGTTTCTCTGGCCCTTAATCTTGAGAATTACTATCATGTAGGGGATTCATTCATTGAAATATAGTAGGCAGCCCAGGAATGCCACAATCTCACATCTACTTCTGCCTTCTTTTCTTTTTCTAGTCTGCTCCAGGCTGCTTTCCCTCTGTACTGGCTGGTTTTGTGTGTCAACTTGACACAGGCTGCAGTTATCACAGAGAAGGGAGCTTCAGTTGGGGAAGTGCCTCCATGAGATCCTGCTGTGGGACATTTTCTCAATTAGTGATCAAAGGGGTAGGGCCCCTTGTGGGTGATGCTATCCCTGGGCTGGAAATCTTGGGTTCTATAAGAGAGCAGGCTGAGCAAGCCAGGGGAAGCAAGCCAGTAAGAAACATCTCTCCATGGCCTCTGCATCAGCTCCTGCTTCCTGACCTGCTTGAGTTCCAGTCCTGATTTCCTCTGGTGATCAACAGCAATGTGGAAGTAAACTGAATAAACCCTTTCCTCCCCAACTTGCTTCTTCATCATGATGTTTGTGCAGGAATAGAAACCCTGACTAAGACACCCTCTTCTCCATGACTTCTGCTCTCTCCATTCATTTAAAGATTTCCATGGTTTTGTAACAGATGAGCCTGACTTAGCTTTTGGGCTTGATCAGGGTACTGTTGCAGACTCACAGTGTCCTGTTTCTGTGATTTGCCTCTCATCCTGTTCCAATGTGGTATACCAAACAGTTCACTTACTGAAGCTATGGGTCTTTCCCTTTGCTCATGCTGATGTATCATATTTGACACATCAAGATATATTTGATAATACCTTTATTTTGTTCAGAAGCACAGATTGTGAGATGCAAGTCACACCCACTCATTTAATGTGTTATTGCTCTTTTATTTCATTGTCATCCCATAAGTTTTTGTTTTACTTTTAATGATTAATAGTGATATGGCTTACTGTTTGGTAAAGCAGTTATCAGTGTTGACACACAATATAGGTACCTAGATGTAAATACATGAAAGCATTTTAAATTTTATTGGGAGGGTATGTGACAAAGCATGTCAATAGAGGTCAGAAGTGTATTTTCCAAAGTCTATCTCTCTTTGTCTCCCTGCCTCTCTCTCCCCTCCCTTTCTCTCTCTATCACAGTAAAGAAAGACAGAGAAACACACACACACACACAAAGAGAAAAAGAGACTTGCACTTAAAAATGAAAGTAAATTTTTAGCTCAGAAGTATAAATTGAACCATTTATATCATAACTATGCTTTCTTTCCTTTGTATTTAGACTACTTCCCTTTTCCTTTACGTTTATTAATGTTCCCATCTTCTCATTCACAAAGACTTTTAACTATCCTCTCCCTTTTATTCCCATGGTCACAAGGAATGATTCAGAAATGTATTTGTGTTCCAAGCCAGATCAATCAAAGATCTTCACCAGATTTGACTTAGCCTGGGGGGTGGGGTGGGATGGGGCTATCAGTTCCTCTTCAGAAAATTTCTGTGTGATGTAAATTATCATTATTAGCATGAGGATAAAGTCTGTCTGCCATACAAGTGGACAAGAGTGATCAGGGAGAGGAAGGAGAGGTAGGAGGTTGAGAGAAATCCTGAACTCATTTTTCCATAAGCTCCAAGAATAGACAGGATGAACTAGACCAGTATTATTAAAAGAAAAACACAAGTCAAACAAAAACCCTTCTTTATTGTTTACACTAGCTCAAGTTGTTTCTGTCAGATGTTAGCTCAAAAGTAACAACAGAACATCATCCAGTCTGAGAAATGGTGTGGGCTCCCTGGATTCTGATAATATCTTCCTAATGAGTGACATTTCATTAGCTGAGTTCTCAGGTGAAGTTTTCAGCAAGATACCTTCACCTTACTCCATGCAACAGAGATCCATTTATTATCCTCCAGGTACTATCCCAAGTGCATGTGAGGGATACTACTTCCTGGGACCTAAGAGGTAATGGGTCTTGTCATTGTATCTCCCTTCCATACTGTTTCCTTATCACACCTTAAAATTTCACTTATTGCTCTTAACATTTCTGTTCAAACTTTTGTACAAAGCTGTGCATCTACATTCTATCACTCATTGTCTCCAAGATCCTATTTTTTTTTTACAGCATTCTACTTAAAATACTATATTGAGCAACTTTAGATGAGGGTTTTTTTTAAGCAGTGATAAAATGACTTCTAATGACATTCTGCTATATCCATAGATCAATGCCTCCCTCTGACATCATCAGAGATTTGTCCT
>JADRCD010218187.1:0-29742 GCA_019843815.1 Montemys delectorum | reverse complement strand
GATTGTGTTCATTGTAAAACCTCCTCCACCAGGGCTTCCCATTTCCTTTTTAAAATTATAAATTTAGGCTGGGTGTGGTGGCACCTTTAATGCCAGCCCTCCGGAGGCAGAGACAGGCAGATTTCTGTGAGTTCAAGGCCAGCCTGATCTACAAATCAGGTTTCAGGACATCGAGGGCTACACAGAAAATTAAAAAAAAAAAAGTTAAAAAATAAAAATTATAAAATTAGCAGGGTGGTGGTGGCGCACACCTTTAGTCCCAGCACTTGGGAGACAGAGGCAGGAGGATTTCTGAGTTCGAGGCCAGCCTGGTCTACACAGTGAGTTCCAGGACAGCCAGGGCTATACATAGAAACCCTGTCTCGAAAAACCAAAAAAAAAAAAAAAAAATTATAAAATTAGGCCAAGGAGATGGCTCACCAGGTAAGGTTGTTTTCTGCCAAACGCAGAGACTTAGTTCGATCCCCAGAACCCATATGATAGACAGAAAGAACGGAGTGAGGAAAATTCTGCTTCCTATTGCATATAAACAATCCAATACATATAAGTAAATGTCAAAAATTTAAATGATAAACTATTTATATAGGACTATTAAGTTAAAAACTATTTTTTTCCATTTCTTTTAAAAGGCAGACAGGGCAGGGGATATTAGCTCCATTTTACAGCAGATGTGAAAACATAGCTTTTATCTTTACTATAAGACAGACCTGAGATATTAACTCTAGGCTTCTACATCCATAACTGTGTTTCCACACCTTTGTGATACAACATTTTAAAAGAATCTAATTTTGCAACGCTTTACAGTGTCAGAGTAACATGTATTGCATCTATCCCTGGCAGGTTAACTCTAGAGCCAACCAGCTTTATTAATCATTATATAACCAGAGAGCATTGTTATACTCTAAGTTAATTTCAAAGCTATATTGGGAGAGCACCATGAGCTAAAACCACAGCAAGGCTGGTCTGCCCTGGCTGGCCTTAAGTTTACCGTATAGCCAAGAATGGTCTTGAACTCAACCACATGTCCTAAGTGCTAAGATTATAGGTGTGGGCCACCATGCTTGGCAAACATGTTAAAGTCTAACTGAGCCTGGTGTATCCTCAATGATTGTTTGGATGACAGGCTTGGGCTCTGAGGGAGGGGTCTGAGGGAAGGCTTATTTAGGGGTGGTCACTGAGGGGAAAAGCAAGTGACATCAGACTCACTTTCTTCAAAATGAACAACCCCAGAGCCTTGTTCCTGGCCTGTCACATCATTGCCAGCAGGTCAAAGGGCAAGACTTTCAGAGTCCAGATTATTAAAGAAAAGGCTCACATAGGTTGATGGCCTGAGACCTACAAATACAAAGAGTACTGATTTCACTCGTGCTGAACCACTGAAATGGCCCAGCCTTTCCCAATATGGGTTTTAAGAGAAGGGCTGATGACCAGAGAAATCAGGGAGTTCCATCTGGAAGCCAGGAGGTGGAAGGGTTTGTGGGTATTTCTTGGAGTTCATAGATGGTACAAGAAATAACATAGTCAACCACTGTGTTATTAGAAAACACTTCAGTTTTCTTGAAAGGGGAAACTACTTGGTAAACTTTAGTTTCCAGAACATGGGACCAGAGACAAGGGCTAGCAAGCATCTGGTATTGTCACATCAGATGCACAAGTCTCTGAGGGGAACAGGGCGTATGGACCCCCTAAAAGCACGAGTGAACTTTTCAGGCTATGCATGTCTTCCTAGGGAAAGCCATCTCCTTTCTCAAACCCTAAGTTATAGAAACCCTAAATCAGATGCAGAGCAGAACAAAGAATCACCTGGAGCCAGCACGACAGAGTTCTCGGTGGTCTCGCAGCAGTGGACTGACTATTGGATTTTGTGTTCTTTTTTTTTTTTGTTTTTTTTTTTTTTTTTTTAAATTGTACTTCAGATCGTTGCAAACCCAAGGCTCTGGGGATATCGAGGTTGAGTGTGGCCTCTGGCTTGGTCCGCAGCTTCATTGGTTCTGGGGAGCCTCGTGTATGTGGTTTTGTCATCGAGTTGTGATCATTAAACCCTGCGACAGAAGATATCACAAAGCTGGACATTTTCCTTCACAGGAATGTTGTGATTTCAGAGGAAGTCAGCATGGAAAACAATGGGATATTTCCCTGGAACTGGAGTGTGCCTAGAGTTGCCTGCCGTGAGCAGAACCTACTGCCTTCCTGCTGACCCCTCCCTTCGGGTCAGGAAGGGTCTCCTAAGCCAGGAAGGAATCTCTAAAATACTTGGTAAGCATTTCCAAACGCCATATACTACTACCATGTTTTGTGCTTGGGTTTCTGGGTCTAGTTCAACATCTAAGGAGCTGGTTGGTGCAGGCACCTTCACAGCTGGATGATCACAGCTCTCCATCCGAAGAGGGAAGACATGGCCTCCCCCTGGAGAGAGGGCACCAGCAGGTCTTTGGAGTAAACAATACCAAATTGTCCCTGGTGCTCCTCTGTCGCTGTGCTCTGTGGTAGAGGGATAGTCTTTTGACCTTTGTCATGTTTTGTTTTGGTTTGGTTTGGTTTTTCGAGACAAGGTTTCTCTGTGTCACTCTGGCTGTCCTGGAACTCACTCTGTAGACCAGGCTGGCCTTGAACTCAGAAATCCGCCTGCCTCTGCCTCCCAGGTGCTGGGATTAATGGCGTGCGCCACCCTCTGCCCGCGGACCTTTGTCATGTTATCAATGCTAGGACAGACTTCAGACTCAGAGTACCTGGGGTCACTACAGACTTTTGCTACAGTGAATTTTTATGCTCTGGGAGAGGAGTGACTTTGGCAAAGGCTAGACACGTTCTTCGGGTGAAGCTCTGCAGCAGTCTCTACAGAGTAAACAGACTGATCTTGTGGGTGGGACCACGAATGCCAGAGGGTGCTTAGCTGGCCTCTCCACACCATAGAGATCACTGCTACTTGTCTGAGACAAAGCAGGTCTTTCACAGAACTGGCTCCAGTTGTCTATACCTGACCCTTCTCTTTCATCCATCCTTCCTTTCCCAGAAGCATTGCCTTGGCCTGGAGAGCTGATGGCTTGACAAGCATTCCTCCATTTTCAGATTTCTCCGGAGCCTAAAGGATCCTTCTTCTTTGCCCTTGCTCCACTATTTGTCCCTCTGCTTTTTTTCTGTCAATGCCATTTTGGCTCAGCAGAAATCTCTGACTTTATTTTCTTTGCTTTTTCTTTTAGTTACTTGAGACAAGGTCTCATGATGCCTAGGGGAGCTTTGAACTCTCCATGAAGCAGAGGATGATCTTGATTGCCTGATCTTCCTGCCTCCCCTAGACCCACCAGGAATGACGGTGTGCTTACGTGTGCCTCTATAACTTCAGAGCTTGGAAGGTGGAAGCAAGAAGATTAGGAATTCAAGGCCAGTCTTAGCTACATAGGCTAACCTGCTGTACACGAGACTTTTAAAAAGAAAAGAAAGGCTGGTGGTGGTGGAGCACGCCTTTAATCCCAGCACTTGGGAGGCAGAGGCAGGTGGATTTCTGAGTTCGAGGCTAGCCTGATCTACAGAGTGAGTTCCAGGACAGCCAGGGCTACAAAGAAAAATCCTGTCTCGAAAAACCAAAAAAAAAAAAAAAAAAAAAAAAAAAAAGAAAGAAAGAAAGAAAATATCTGACTTTACAATTTATTTATTAACTTTTGGGACAGTGTCTCACTCTATAGCCCAGGATAACCTAGAACTTACTACATAGCACAGGCTTGGCCCCCGACTCATGACAATTCTTCTACCTCAGACTTCTAAGTACTACATTTACAAGCATAAGCCATCACACTTGGCTAAATTTAGAGTTGTAGGCATCAGCCCCCCCCCCCCCCGCCCCCGTGTTAGTATGTCTAATTAGAACAGAGCAACTACTTGGTAATTTTTTGTTTGTGGTGTCGGGGATGGAACAGGATCCTGAACATTCTAGGTAAATTATGTTATCTACCACTAAGCTACAATCTCAGTCCCAACCACACAATAGTCTAAACAGAAAAAAAAAAAAAAAAACTACTGTAAAGAATAGTTAAGTGGGACTGGAGAGATGGCTGAGTAGATGAGAGCACTGACTGCTTTCCCAAAGATCCTGAGTTCAATTCCCAGCAACCACATGGTGGCTCACAACCCTCTGGGATGGGGTCTGATGCCTTCTTCTGGTGTGCATAAAATAAATATTTAGAAAAGAAACAGTATAGTGGGTTGGAATTGCAAAGATTTACTAGTGAAAAGTTTAGAGAATTCAAAAGGATATGGGGCTAAACGCAGGAGGGCCCAGTATTCTAGGAAGAGCATTCTTCCCTCCCCTCCCTTCTAGCCCTAGCAAGCCTGCAACCAGAGCATCTCCTGTGATAGTGCACTGGGGAAACATGCTGAACACCTCGTGCAGCTAGCTGTCAGCAGGAGCCAGGATCGTGGTGGCCTAAGGAAACGGCAGTTCAGCTAGTATGATGGCTCATATGTGTAGCCTTGGTCCCCAAAGCCAGAGATGCTTCATTGAAAATATTTTAAAAACCAAACCAAACCAAGCAAAACTGCTCAGAGTATATTCTCTCACCAAATGTAGAAGCCAGCAACCAAAAACTGGGGTCAGCAGGCTCTGCTTGCTCTGGAGATTCAGCATGGAACCTCACCTGGTTTCTTCCACCTTCTGTGGCTCCAAGTATTGCTCCTGTAGTTACTGGACCCATTTGCCTTTCTCTTCACATGGCCTTTTCTCCTCTCTCTCTCTCTCTCTCTCTCTCTCTTTGTCCCCCCAGCCCCATAATCTAAGATGATCTCATCTTAAATCACTTATTTTACTTACATCTGTAAAAGCCATTTTTTTCTCCAAAGGAAGGCCATATTCACAGGTTCTAGGAAGGCCTATTTAGAAAGGCCACTATTCCACTCTCTAGAGCTTGTTGCCAGTTATCTAAGCTGGAAACTGCTCATGGGAAAATGTCTCAATGAATATATCCTGCTGCAAAACATCCCAAGGGATAGGGTACGGTGTGTGGCATTGTGTGGTGGGGACTGTTGGCTGCTGCAGAGTAAGGTTACCCTTAAGAGGAGCAAAAGAGCCCAGAAACTGATTTTACTCCAGCAGAGTCTTACTGCCTTCTCTTGGCAAAATTTTCAAAGGTATTAGTGGGCAAAGGGTCCACAACATTCTTACAGAAAGGGTTTTTAAAAAAACTTTGTGTTGGGGGGGGGGGGCGGAGAGATGGCTCAGCCCTATCTCGAAAAGTAAATAAATAAATAAATAAATAAATAAATAAAATTCTTCTCCTGGGTATGGCAGTACATGTCTGCAGTGCCAGCCCCCAGGAATCAAGAGGTAGAAGGAATTTAAAGATATCCTGCACTACATACCAAAACACTTTCAAAAAAATGAACAAAAAAAAAAAAAAAAAATAGGGGCTGGAGAGATGGCTCAGCAGTTAAGAGCACTGGTTGCTCTTCCAGAGGTCTTGAGTTCAATTTCCAGCAACCACATGGTGGCTCACAATCATCTGTAATAGGATCTGATGCCCTCTTCTGGTGTGTCTGAAGACAGCTACAGTGTACTCATATACATAAAATAAATAAATAATCTTAAAAAAAATCAAATAAACCCCAAAAAACAAAAACCTTTGTGCTAGGCAAAGTAGCAAAAGACTTTATAATCCCAGCATTCGGAAGGCAGAGGTGGGAAGATCTCTCTGAGTTCAAACCGGGCTGGTCTACACAGTAAGTTCCAAGCTAGCCAGTACTTCTTGATGAGACCTGTGTTTGCTTGCTTAAAGTAAACAAACAATAGGCAGCTCATTCAGATGTTAGGACAAATGAATGAATGATAATGCATTTGAGTGACTGCAGCTTGTTTCTGAGGTTGAGCTAGGAGTTATTCAATGATATTTTCAATGGTAGTTTGAGATAGGGTCTCATATGGCTTAAGCTTGCCTTGACTTTCCAATCCTCATGCCTGCGTGCTGGGGTATGGTTAGGGGCTCCTAACCAGCTGATTAAAAGATTTTTGTTTGCTTGTTTACATTAAAAAAAAAAAGACCACTAAGATCCACTTTACGTGTGTGAATGTTCTGCCTGTGTATGTGTGCTGGAATATGGCTGGCGGATAAGGTCAGAAGAGGGTGTCAGATCCCCCAGAGCTGGAGCTTCAGAAGGTTGTGAGTTACCACCAGGGTGCTGACAACTCAACCTGGGTCCTCTGCAAGAGTAACAGGTACTGTTAACTGCTGAGCCAACTCTCCAGGCCATAATATTTGGTCTTTGTTTTTTTACTTATTTATTGCAAAATGATAGGGTTTTTCTGTATAGCCCTGGCTGTGTTGGAACTTGCTCTTAGACCAGGCTAAACTTGAACTTGGAGATCCAATTGCCTCTGCCTTTTAAGTGCTGGGATTAAAGTTGTCTGCCACCATGACCAGCCAGGTTCTCATTTTGTAGGTCTGGTTGGCCTACAACTCACTATGTAGACCAGGATGGCCTTGAAGTCACAGAGATCTCCTGCCTCTGCCTCCAGACTGCTGAGATTAATGGCATGTACCACCACACCGTGTTGTAAGATACTTAACCAGCCTAACAGAAGCCAACAGACAGAGGGCCCAAAGTGTGGAGAGCTATTTTGTAAGGCTAAGCATCAGATATATTTTATGGGTTCAAAATAAAGCATGAGTAGAGTTCTTGTCTTAAACTTATGTGGTTCTCATAGCTGTATTCTGCAGCTGCTAGCAACTTCAGAGAATCAAAGTGCCTTATGTGGCTTCGGAGATGTCACAATCTTGTTATATTCACGAGGTGGCATTAACCTATTAAACACAAAGTGAGATACTCTATGTGGCTACCCTAAGTAAAATAGCCATAACTTTTTAAACTTTGTAATTTTATTGAGGTTGGCATAAAGTTAAAAAAAAAATCTTACATGTGCAGCTCATTGATTAATATACACTAAATATGAGTATATGATGTATAATACTGTACTTAAACATGTAAAATATCCTTAAGAGTCTGGAACAACCAATACCCCTCGACCATTCTGGCTGCCCCAGCATTACTTACTACTCTGCTCTTGAACTTCATGTAAATGGAGACATCCGATACATCTGGCCCTTTCAGAGCTGAGCACCACTTGGGGACAACACCATCATTTTCCTCCTTTACCAGCTACTAGCCATTGTGAACTATGCGCATACTGGATGACTGTGTAAGATTGCTGATTGACTTAGACTAATCAGCTTGTTTATCCTTCCTGAAATACTGTAATGTTGTCAGGAATATGTTATACAAGCCTTTAATCCTAGTGCTTGGGAGGCAGAGGTGGGAGGATGTCAAGTTTAAGACTGTACTGGACTACAATGTAATACCCAAAACAAAACAAAGCAAAAACCACACAAGCCAGGCCTATAATCTCAGCCTCTTGGAGAATTGCAAGTACGGGTTTGATTCACTTTCAGAACAAGTTCAAGATCAGCCTGCTGAACCTAGTGAGACCCTAAAATTAAAATCTAAAAAAGAGGCCAGGCAGTGGTGGCACACGCCTTTAATCCTAGCACTTGGGAGGCAGAGGCAGGTGGATTTCTGAGTCCAAGGCCAGCCTGGTCTACAGAGTGAGTTCCAGGACAGCCAGAGCTACACAGAGAAACCCTGTCTCAGAAAACAAACAAACAAAACAAAACAAAACAAAAAAAACAAAAAAAAAAAGAAAAAGAAAAACAGATAAAAGAAGGAAAGAAAGAAAGATCTGGGGCTATAGCTGAGTAAGAACATTTGCTTAGCATAAACAAGGCCTTGGTCTCATTTTGCAAGTAGAAGCCATAGCTTGGAGGTTGGGTTGGCCTTTGAGATCTTTTCAAAATAAAACCAACCAACTCATCAAAACCAAAACAAAACAAAAAAACCCAACCCCAACCCCAACCCCAACCAATCAAACCAAAGAATGTTCCTTGATGACACAAACATTCTGTTTGTGCTTCCCACTCCATAGCGGCCACTAGCCCCACGAGGCTGCTGAGCAAGTAAGCAGACAGACACTGAGAAATGGAATTGCTGTATTTAGGGATTTTGCTCTTTGTTCCCAGGGCAGAGGTTGAACACAACAAGGCTTCACTGAATTCCCAATTCCAGAACTGAGTTAACTGTGAATAAAATTTTAAATCCAATATTGGACAACACAGTTCATGCTTCTCTCTACCCCTTCACAGTTCTTCCCTTTTTTATTGACCAAAAGATCCAGAATCATTTTCTCACATCTCTTAATATTATCAGATGGTAAGATTTTTTTTTAAGCACATGAGTTCACCAACATTGAGTTATCTTAAATCTGAGGCAAAATGATTTCCGGAGCCAGGCGCTTGTTTCGTAGAAGGGGACTTACATATGCTTTGAACAGGCAACACTAACTTTGGAGCTGTGACTTATCCTCTAACCAAGACATTCTCAACTAAATGCCTTCCCTTTTCCTATAGCGATTTGTTGGGCACGAAGCTTGTTGAGGTTGACATCACCTTAACGTGTTTCAAAGTTGAACACAGGCCATTAGACTAACCTATATGGTATTTAAATAGAACTTAGACAGAAACTGCGGTTTAAGAAAAACTTGAAGACTAAGGAGAAAAGGAGAACTGGAACGGTGAATAAGCCGGAGCTGGCCAGAGAGACTTTCCAGGGACTTTTTCCGCCTCCAGAGCTAGACTCCGTCCAACATAGCCCCAGGGTGGCGCCCGGCCCCGCCCCTCCCACCTGGGCAGGGTCTGGACCACGCCCCCGCCTGCCCCGCCTCCTCCACGACGTCCGACCCACGCGGCGCCCCGGCAGCGCGCTGACGTCCGACGCTCCAGGTACTTTCCCCCAAGGCCGGCTCGGCTCCACTCAGCGTGGGGGCGGGGCGGGGCGCGGAGCGCGCATGCGCCACAGTGCCGGCGCTCTCCCCGGATAGAGCGGGGCCCGAGCCCGTCCGCTGTGGTGGTTCCGCTCGCGCTCCCCCGCCGCCATGTCGGCTACCATCGAGCGGGAGTTCGAGGAACTGGATGCTCAGTGTCGCTGGCAGCCGTTATACCTGGTGAGTCTCGGGCCCGCGCGGCGCCCCGGTCTTCCGAGGACCCGAGCTCGCGCCTGCCGGCTCCGTGTCACCTCCCCCGCCTCCCGCTCGGGCGGAAGTGGCGAGCGTGGGCCGCGTCAAGGTTGCGCCTGCGCGGACCGTTCCTCACGGAGCCCTGGGACGCTTTCGACGGGAAGCACCCAAGTGGCTGTTGGCTGTTGGTTCTGAAGGCGGCGCCACAGCGGCGCCTGCTGGCTGCCAGGCCGGCTGGCCGGCCGGCCTCGGCGTGGGGTGCGCTGGGTGGAGGGAGGGTCGAGGGGCACCCGGCGCGGGGTGGGACGGTCTTCGGCTTCCTCGCCGACCGCGTTCTTGTCGGCCGATGTTCGGTGGCGGAGCGCGCTGGGTAGCCGGAGCAGCGAAAAGGGCGAGAGAGCCCTCCGATCGGGGCCAGCGAGGGCACAGCCGGGAGTCTCACGGGGTCTCGGTCACTCGCGGTGTCCCGGGGGGCCTGTGGCGATGCCAGAGCCGGAGCTGAAGCGGCCGCGAGAGCTCCTGAGGGATCGGGGCTCGCCAGTCCGTTCGTTGGCCACTTTTCTCCGGGAGAGCGGGTCCTCTTCTGCTAGAGCTTTCCCGGAACAACAGAGGCTTTGGTTGTATTATCATTGATTAAAGTAGCGTTCTCTTTAGAATTTCCTTTGCTTAGGCATACTTTATAGATGTGTATGTAGCACGCCACAGATCTTTCTTTATATGAGCTTTGCAGTTGGGTGCATTTCCCAGATGAGTGCACCTCGTAGTAGCACTCAAAGTAACCCCAACAATTCTTTTCGGTCCAAAAGAAGCCACATGTCTATAGGCCACCGCTGTGCTCTGTCACCAGAGAATAGCGTTACCTATCTTTAGACGAACGCTTGTTAGACGAACCTTTTTACAGCGTGTGGGCTGCCTTTTAATCCAGGCAAAACTTTCTCCCCTTAAAAATGATTCATTGCTAATCATTAACTCTACTCAAGATCAAATTCAGTGATTGATGAATTGTTAAATATGTCTTCTTATGTTTTGGCTCATTACTACAGTACAGGAAGCAGCTAGAAAGCTTTCTTTTAGCTCTGGATGACACTGGGTTTTCACCATTCCGTTTAATTAGATGACAATAAAATTTCGTTTTGTTTCGGACTTATTTCTTCCATCTTCCTTTGAGATAAAATCTCAGTCTATAACTTTTGCTGGCCCAGCACTTGCTTTGTAGACCCGTCTGACCTTGAACTCACAAATCACCCCCTCCACCTTTGCCTCCTGAGTGCTGGGATTAAAGGTTTGTGCCAGTATGTCTGGCTAGAACAGATTTTCCTAAACATATTAGGAATATATTAAATACCCCGATGTGCCAGATTCAGTACGCATTAGAATAAGGCACTAGTTTTCTATCATCACCATTACAGGTGGGCAGGCATGCCCCTTTGTTTTGTGTGGAGATCAGAGGGCCGATTTCAGAATTTGGTTCTAAGCCATGTGGGTCCTGGAGATCGTGTAGAGTCTGTGTTATGTTATATATTGTTTTGTAACAGTCTCATTGTAGCCCATGCTGGCATTGAAGTCCTAACTACCAGTGTCAAAGTTCTGGAAAGAAATTGTAGAAAATCTTACATGCAAATTCTAGTGGATTTGTGTATGTGAACGTGCAGGTCTCCTTTTCTATGGTTACATTAGTTTTAGCAGAGACTGCTGCCTCAAAACTGCCTAGGACAAAAGGAGTACTGAATCAAGAAGAAAGATTGCTGGTTGGTACATGCCTATAAACCAGAAGTTTAAGAGGCTGAGGGAGGTCTGTGAAGTGATTTTATTTTTGTTTGAGACATGGTCTCCTTATGTAGCCTTGGTTGGCCTTGAACTCAGATTGTCCTGTCTTCCCAGTGCTGGGACTAAAGTCATACACCACCATGTCCAGCACAGATCTGAGTTTAAGCTAGCGTGGTCTACATAGTTCTAGGCCAGCCAGGGCTACATAGTAAGATCAAGTAACATATATGTACATACTTGCATGCATGCATACGTAAAGGTGGGAGGGACATGAGAGATGGTTCTTGGTTAAGAGAGCTTGTTCTTCCAGGTTGATTCCTAGAACCCAACTGTTTGTAGCTCCTGCTCCTGGGAATCCGAAGCTCTCCTCTGGCCTTCAAGGACACCAGTTATGCACGTGGTGCCTATGCAGACAAAATGCCAAACACTCAGAATTAAGGGGGGAAAATAAAATAATAATAGCTATTATTACTACTGCTGTTATTTTAAAAGCAAGGGTCAATACTACAACTTAGTTTAGCTTAACTTATTTATTTTCTGAGACCGGGTCTTGCTTCGTATCACAAACTGGCCTATAATTACAATTAGGTTTGGATTTGTGACAGTCCTTTCAGCCTCAGTCCCCCAATTGCCAGAATTATAGGGAAGAGCCACCACATGTGGCTTAATTGGGTACATACATGTATGTATGTCATTAATGTCTTTGAGAAGTCAGTGAAAGTTGTGATCTTAACAGAAAAAAAAAAGCTTTGTTCGGGATGGTGGCTCATCCTGTAGCCTGTCAATTAGGAAGCTGAAGCAGGAGGATTGTTGTGAGTTTAAGACTAGCCTGCAGCTGGGCTTTGGTGGCCCAAGCCTTTAATCCCAGCAGCAGAGGCAGGTTGATCTCTCAGAGTTAAGGCAGCTTAGGCTACATAGTGAGTTCTAGGTCACCCAGGACTAAAAAGTAAGATCTTGTGTTGAAATAAAAAACTTCTAAATAAACAAAAACCAGTCATAGTGGCATGTTTTTTAATCCTAGCACTGAGGAAGTAGTTCCAGAAAGTTACCTGGAGTTCAAGGTCATCTCCAGCTACCTATGGAGTTCTGGATCAACCTGGGTTAATTGGGACTCAAAAAACAAAAATCTTGCTGGCAAGGTTGCTCTGTGGGTTAACAGTTGCCGAGCCTGAAAACTTGAGTTCAGTCCTCTGATTCACAAGGAAGGAGAGAACCACCTTTCTTTCACAGATGATCCTTTGACCTCTACATACCTGCCTTTTTGTGTGCACCCACAATAGCAAAGGTAAATAAAATGTAATTGTAAACAGTTGGAAGTTCTGGGAGATGGCTTATTTGTTCAGTGTTTTTGGTGAAAGCATGAAGACCTGTGTTCTTTGTGCTGGGGAGGTTGAGGCACGTAGATTCCTGGAGCTCACTGGCTACTGACCAGCCACCCTAGCTGAAGCAGTGAGCTCCAGGTTTAATGAGAGACCCAACCTCAAAAGATAAGGGTTGAGGGGCAGAGAGACGGGTCAAGGGTTAGGAGCACTTAACTACTCTTGCAGAGGACCCTGGTTCAATTCCCAGTATCCACATCAGGTAGCTCAGAACTGCCTGTAACTTCAGTGCTAGGGGATCTGACATCTTCTGTCCTCTATGGGGAGTGCAGTCCTGTGAACAAACACGAGTTTACACACAATTAAGAGTAAAGATAATTTTTTTTTTTTTTTAAAAAAAAAAGGTACAGGATTGTCAATGGCAAGATGATTCAGAGCATGTGTCACCTACCAAGCCTGACAGTTTGTTTGATCCTTGGTACCCATGTGATGGAAGAAGATAACTGATTCCTGCAAGTTGTTCTCTGATCTCCATGTGCATGTATAGCCTTCATAACCAGAAAAAATAAATACAGGCAAAAGTACACTTGTGTTCACTAAAAATTTCTTTTCCAGAAACCCTCTATAGACAAGTGCCCAAGATGTTTAAGCAAAATAGTAGTTCTGTGCTGGCGCTTTCTTTTCAAGCCCAAGAGCATTAAAACCATGCTATGCACATTGATGTTACAGTAAAAGCAAGGCAGGAGCCACTAAAGCTAATAATGGAAAGCAAGTCAGGAAGAGTTTGGATTTAATGCTCTCTTAGTATCCTGGAACATCCATTTCACCATTCCACAGAAAAGGCTGCTGACAACATCTGTGCTGTCAAGGCTATAATTTCTGTGAGTCTTGAGGACCTCTTTAGAAGTTCATACTTTGCTTTCTTGTTGAGCTCTTGTATAGTGGGTAGTGTGTCAGTCTCATAATCTGAAGGTCATATGTTCTCAAACCTAGTGTTGGGTGCTAGTATTTGGCACTGAAGATAACTGTTTAAAGACAATACTTACTAGAGTCCAACCTAGTGAGAGGTAGTAAATGGCTAAGCAAATAAAAGCATGAGAGTGAGGGGTCTGTTAGGGCTAGGCAAGTAAAGGTGCTAACCAAACCTTGGCGGCCTGAGTGCTCTACTTGGAAACCACATACAGGTGGGAGGAGAGAACTGGCTTTCACATTGTTTTCTGCCAACATGTGCTCTGGCATACACAACAGTTTGCTTGTTAGTTTTGTATGTGAAGGCAGGGCCTGGTGTGTAGATCAATTGGTAGAGTGCTTGGCCTGCATGAAGCCCTGAGTTCAAACCCCAGCAAGATTAGGTGTAATGGTGCATGCTTGGACTCCCAGCACTCTGGAGGTAGAAGCAGAAGGATTGGAAATTCAGTCATTCTTGGGTACATAATTTGAGGTTAACCTGGTCTCAAAAACATGTGGGAGAGTGAGAAGAGGATTGGAGGATAGAAAACAGTGTATATGATAAGTGTATATGTACATGTATGAAATTGTGATGGAAAAGATAAAAAGGTTTTAAAACTTTGACTTAAAAAAGTGTTTAGGACAAAGCTAGCATTAAGTAAAGGATGCTGAATGAATGGGTGTTTGTGCAACTATTCCTCAAAAAGGGTTTTTTTTTCTAGTTTATTTTTGGGGTGTGTGTGTGTGTGTGTGTGTGTGTGTGTTTTGTGCCTGCATGTATTTTTGTGTATCATGTTTGTGCCTAGTGCTGTAGGAGGCCTGAAGATAGCATCAGATTTCCTGGAACTGGAGTTACAGATGGTTATGAGTCACCATGTGGGTGCTGAGAGTCAAACCTTAGTCCTCTGGAAAAGCAACTGTGCTTTTAACTGATGAGCCATCTCTCCAGCCACAGTAGTGAAGTTTCTTGAGAAAGGAGTGCTTAACAGCCTCAAAGGGCAGATTTGTCCATCAAGAAACTCTAAAGGGAGTGGAAGAGAATGAGTGTTCCATGGGAAAAAGGTATGGGAAAGCCCCAGCATCCATCTACTGCTCAGGGAGAAATCCCAGCAGTGTCGTCTGGGGCTGAGCCTGCTGTGAGGTTGAAGTGTGGGAGAATAAGGCAGAGCCTAGAAGGCTTTTGGAGATTAAAAATTTGAATTTCTTAATAGAGACTCACTAAGGAAATTTAAACCTTTTAGTAAGATCGTGTTGGGTAGATAGGGCTTTTAGTAAGATCGTGTTGGGTAGATAGGGCTAAGTGTAGACAACACAGAGAAGTCTGTCAAATCAAGCTGAACTCCTAAGCCTTTGAATATAGGCTGTAACAAGAGAAGTGAGGAAAAACCCTGTTGAAAAGTATCTGGGGAGCTGGGCAGTGGTGGCGCATGCCTTTAATCCCAGCACTTGGGAGGCAGAGGCAGAGGCAGGCGGATTTCTGAGTTCGAGTCCAGCCTGGTCTACAGAGTGAGTTCCAGGACAGCCAGGGCTACACAGAGAAACCCTGTCTCGAAAAAACAAAAACAAAAAAACAAAAAAGAAAAGTGTCTGGGGAGATGATGGGTATGCAGAGAGGTGCTTAGTGTACAAGCCTGATAACCTGTGCTCACTGAGAAGCCAAGTAAAAAAAATCCAGATGTACTGGTGCAGTCTTTAATCCTCGAACTTTAAAGGCAAAATGGAAGGGACAGTAGAATCAGCTGTAAGTTCTCAGGCCAGCTAGCCTGGAGTATATGGCACAGAGACCTTGCTTCAATAAGGTTGGAGGCAAGAATTGACTCCTTAAGTTGTCCTTTGACCTCTGTGCCTTGGCATGCAAGTTCTTCCTCCACTGAAAGCACAAAGTTAAAGTAGATATGATTGAGTTACTTTTAAGATATTAAAATAACTGAATGTAAAGTTCAGAAAAGTGGACTTAGCTATAAATACAATTAGAAAATATGAGCATATAGGTTATGTTTAAGATTTGAGATGACTAGGCCCTATTCATCAAGATTATCCAGATAGCCAGGTGTGTAGTGCATACCTTGATCCCACTCAGTTCTTAGGAGGCGGAAGCAGGCTGGTCTCCAAGCATACAAGGCCAGTCTGACCTACATAGTGAAATATTGTGAGACCCTGCCTTGAAGAAACAAAACAAAATAAAAAAATTTTACCCAGGTCACATATAAATGGTTTGGAAATGCTGAAGGCCAAGGATGTCTTCTTCCTTGCTAGCTGTGTTTTTAAAAGTGGAGAAAGGAAGCTTGCATACAGTAAAGACTGGAGATAATAATAAATAGGGAGAGTTGATCGTCCACAGGGCCATGTGCTACAGGTGGAGCAAATACAATCATTGGATTGAGCTGCCAGAAGATCAGCAGATGACATAAAGGGCAATTTTAGTGTTTTGCACTTCTGCAGAGCTGAGAACAAAGTTGGAAGAAGTGCAGAGAAGTGTGTTTGAAGAACTTAACTTGAAGGGAAGAATGGGGAGAAGTAGCTAAAGCGAAGCACTCGTTTCTCTCCTTCAGCCCTGGAGTTGGTGCTTTCCCAGTGCCCACATGTAACATTTAGCCCTTCTGCCTCTGGGGTCCTCTGTGGCTTCATTTCCCAGTCATTTTTAGCCCCGCCCCGCCCCGCCCCTACTATGGTCTGTCCTTGGAAATGTGTGTGTCCACTTATCCCCTTGAGTCTCTAGAATGAAATTTCCTTCATTGCACAACTGCTCTCCTGTTGCTTCTTTCCCCTGTTGTTTAACACCTCCTGCTCATATCTGAAGTTGGACTAGCTTGGGAAGTTTTCTAACCTACCAGTCCATGCTGAAGAAACGCAGAGGGTGTGTGTGTGTGTGTGTGTGTGTGTGTGTGCGTGCTCTCGAGTGCTCAGCACCCACATGGCAGCTCACAACAAGTGTTTGTAAGTCCTGTTTAAGTGAGCATTCTGTTTTATTACAAGTAGGTGTTGCTTGTAATAACGTTTTGTAAGTTGTTTTTTCTAGTAATGCTAAAGGAGCTAGGAGAAGAAAGGATGCTCAGCTTTTAGCTGTTTGATGGGTATGAGAATGTTTACTTCCTATTTTATTACAATTTTTGTAGTTAAGAATAAATTGAGAATGTTTGGTTGAGGTTCTGGCCTCCTAGTATTTCTTATTCCCTATAGATAGTTGCTTTGGAGCATAGCTTTTGGAAATAGGTGCTCATACTGGTAACTAGCACTAGAGATCATAGAGGGTGGAGGATCTTAGAGGTCAGTCTGAGCAATGTATCTAATTCCAAGCTAGCTTATGTAATTTAGCATCATTTTATTTGCAAACAAAACAAAACAAATGCAAAAGACCCATAATTTAGTAGTAGGAAGAGTTTCTTGGTTGGTTGGTTGGTTGGTAGGTTTTTTGAGACAAAAAACTCACTGTAGTCTTGGCTGACTTAGAATTCACAACGTAAACCAGGTTGGGCTACAACTAGAGATCCATTTTCTTCTGCCTCTGAAGTGCTGGAATTAAGGTAATGCACTACCTTGCCCTACTTGTTTTTGGTTTTTGAGACATATTTTCAATCTATAGCTCTTACTACTTTGGAATTCACTGTTTAGCCTTGAACCAATGCTAATCCTCCTGCATCAGTTTCTGAGTCCTGGGATTACAGACATGGGTCATTATGCCTGGTGAATGTTGTTGGATGTGTGTTTTTGTTTTTTCAGGGGATACCAGTCATCAAGTTCATGGTTTCGACATGGTAGGCAGATATTCTACCACTGAGCCATAGCCACAGTTACCTCTCTCCCCACACATCTTTTTGAGCTAGTTTCTATAATTTACTGGCCTTGAACATGTGGCCTTCCTCTTTTAGCCTACAAGTTGTTAGGTTTACAGTCCTGGGCCACCAGGATGGGCAAGTTCTCGATTTATAAAAAGGAAGAAAAACAAAATGCTGCAGTTGCTAAAATCTATATTAAGGCCAAATCTTCAGTCTTAGGAATTGGAAGGATAAAGAAATTTGCTGGTTTTGCTGCTGTATTGTGTGTAAGTGTGCTAAGATAGAAAAGGACTTGAACTGCAGAGCTGAGTATTATCTGGTGTTACACATTCACTGGGGAGCTAGGAATGAACTCCCACAGATAAGTCCCTTGGACTACTGTACATATTTATACACTCATTTGTAAAGTTAATTTTAAAAATTATTTTTGCGATGTATAGTATGATGGCTTACTATTAATTTTTACCTTTGCTGATGTATAGAGTCCTAAATTCTTTTTTTTTTTTTTTGGTTTTTTTTTTTTTTTTTTTTTTTTTTTTTTGTTTTTTCGAGACAGGGTTTCTCTGTATAGCCCTGGCTGTCCTGGAACTCACTCTGTAGACCAGGCTGGCGTCGAACTCAGAAATCCGCCTGCCTCTGCCTCCCAAGTGCTGGGATTAAAGGCGTGCGCCACCACCGCCTGGCAAGTCCTAAATTCTTATAATGAATATGTATTAATGTATTAAAGGTGCAAATTTCTTTTTCTCTCCAATAAAAGCACAAATAAAAACTCAAAGTAAGGTTAGGTATAGCGTAGCGGTGCATGCCCCTAATCCCAGCCCTTAGGAGGCAGAGGCCATTAGATTTCTCAGTTTCAGATGAGGCAGGGCTACATAAGTGAGACCTTGTCTCAAAAAACAAGAGTAAGATTCTCTGGTCACTTGGTAGCCTGGTTCTCCTGAGTTCTTAGATTATAGGTGTGACCCACCACACCCTCATGTTGTTTTGGAACAGGGTCTCAAGTAGTCTAAACTGATTTCTGAGACTTATAAACCTCTTGATCTACTCCAAAGTGCTGCAACTGCAAGCATATATACCACCATGCTCAGAAATATTTTGTATTTTAAAAGTAAGCATTAGTTATTAAAACAAAAGAGAACAGAATACTTGTAAGCTAGGTGTGGTGTATATGCATGCAATTCCAGAATTTAGAAGTCTGAGATTAGGAGGTTTGCCATGAATTTGAGGCTAGCCAGGACTATATATAAAGTAAGACCCTATTTAAAGAAACAAACCAAAACAAGAAAACCCAACCAAACAAAAACTTTGCATGAAATCTTAGTCCATTTAAGCTGATACAATGTAGAAGAAAAGTTGTGTCATTTGACACAGTAAGGTTCTTTTTGTGTGTGTAAGTAAGCTTGTTCATGCCATCCGTGTATAGAGGTCACCTCAAACTTTTGGGAGTAGTTTTCATCTTCCTCAGTGAGTTCCTGGGATCAAACTCAGGTCATCAAGTTCGTGTGGCAAGCCCTTCCTTTTATCTGCTGAGCCATCTCAACAGCCTGAGACTTAAGTTTTTATTCATTATACTTTTAAAATTCAAGGTTGTTTCAATAGATTTTTAACTAAAAACATTTGCTTATCTCAGTTCCAATAGCTGCACTGCAGTAAATTCCTCCCTCCCCCAAATTTGTATTTAGACTAAGTATCACTCACTTACTTCAATTATAAAAGCTGTCTCCAGAATATATGTACAGATACAAACGTGCGTGTGCGCACACACACATACAGGCACACACACATCACTTATTTCAAATTAATTTTGAATTATCCCCAAAACATATGTACACATCTTTTTTTAGTTTTTATTTTTTTAATTATTTTTTTAAGTTTTATTGATTATAATGAGAAAGGTTACATGATTTCAATTCATCTGAATTTGTTAACATTTAAAAACATATTTTAAGTAAATAGAATTAAATCACTTTTTTTTTCTGGATTTAAGACTTCTGTAATATACATAATGTTTAAATCACATTCTTATTTTCCTTTTGTACCCCAACTCCCCCAAAGACTCCCCCTCAATACCTACAATATCTTTTTTGTCATATTCTTTAAAATTTATAAAATATTATAACAATAAAAATGAATATTATAAAAGTTGTTTGATATAAAACAACAATCAATTTAACAGTCTTATGTAGATGCTTGTCTACAGCAATACTGAAAACATAGTTTTTCTCAATATAAATTTTTTTTTTATTTTTTTTGTTGTTTTTGTTTTTTTGACATAGGGTTTCTCTGTGTAGCCCTGGCTGTCCTGGAACTCACTCTGTAGACCAGACTGGCCTCAAACTCAGAAATCCCCCTGCCTCTGCCTCCCAAGTGCTGGGATTAAAGGTGTGAGCCACCACCGCCCAGCACTCAATATAAATTTTAAATAACTCCAAATGTATTAACTGTATAGTTCAAAATAATACATCACTACTAATATTTTCTTAAATGAACATAAATATATAAAGTGTTTTTGTTTGTTTTATATTTAGTAGAGCTTAAAATCTTGGCTCCTATATGTACACATCTTTACATCTATATCTATATCTATATATCTATATATCTATATATATATGTGTGTGTGTGTACACACACACACATACACACATATAAAAATACTGCTTGGTCTTGTATTCAGATCTCACCTTCCACCACTACCTGGTTCTCTTTTTTTTTTTTTTTTTTCTTTTTTTTTCTTTTCTTTTTTTTTTTTTTTTTTTTGAGATAAGCTCTTATTGTGTATCTCTGGCTGGCCTGGCTCATGGCATTATAGCCCAGGCTAACTTTAAACTTAAGGCACTCCTTAGTTTCCCAGGTGCATGTGTAACCTATGCCCAGCTCGACTATGCTCTTTTTTTTTTTTTAAAGATTTATTTTATTTATTTTATGTGTATGAGTACACTGTAGTTGTACAGATAGTCGTGAGCCATCATGTGTGTGGCTGCTGGGAATTGGACTCAGGACCTCTGCCGCCCTGCTTGCTCCGGTGTAGCTGTCTGTAGCTGTCTTCAGACACACCAGAAGAGGGCGTCCAATCTCATTATGGGTGGTTGTGAGCCACCATGTGGTTGCTGGGATCCGAACTCAAGACCTTCAGAAGAATAGTCAGTGCTCTTACCCACTGAGCCATCTCGTCCTCCACTATGCTCTTATTTCATATGCATAGTGTCTGTCTGTCTGCCTGTCTGACTGCCTGTTTGTCTGTCACTGTCTCTTTCTCTCTCCCCTTCCCTTTCCTCTTCTCCTTCCTTTCCTTTCTTTGTTTTTGTTTTTGTTTGTTTGTTTGTTTTTGAGACAGGGTTTCTCTGTGTATCTCTGGCTGTCCTGGAACTCACTCTGTAGACCAGACTGGCCTCAAACTCAGAAATCCCCCTGCCTCTGCCTCCCAAGTGCTGGGATTAAAGGTGTGCACCATCACTGGGCCTTTCCTTTCTTTTTGAGCAGGGTTTTTCTGTATAGCCCTGGCTGTCCTGGAATTCACTTTGTAGACCAGGCTGGCCTTCTGCCGCCTGCTTCTGTCTCCCAAGTGCTGGGATTAAAGCTATGTGGTACAACTGTCTCAGTTGATAGGCATAGTTTTAAAAATTATTTATCACTTTTTGCCTTAAACTTGTTACTGTGTTATATCCAACAAAGCAACATTTTATTGAACTGCATACCTGTCTGGCATACCTGTCTGTCGGGCTTTTAAATAAGCTGTTGTCAAGGACATATCAAAGAAAGGTGAACTATATTAGCTATTAATAGGTTATGGAAAATGCATTGTGTTTCAGGGTATATTGTGCGGTTTTATATCAATCCATCATATGAAGGAACCAAGTGTGATAGCATTAGATGCTTCCCTTTTATACTGAGTTGAATCAGTATAATGAGTTTCTGTTGCCATGAAGCGACACCATGACCACTGCAACTTTTATAAAGGAAAACATTAATTTGGAGCAGGCTTTAAGTTTAGAGGTGTAGTTCATTCCTGTCATGGTAGGAAGCATGATGGAGTGCAGGCAGACATAGTACCAGAGAAGGAGCTGAGAGTTCTACATTTGGATCCTCAGTCAGTAGGAAGGAAGAGTGAGCCCCTGGGTCTAGGTTGAGCTTCTGAATCCTCAAAAACCCACCTCTAGTGAATCATTTCTCCAACGAGGTCACACTTCTTAGTAGTACCACTCCCTTTGAGACTTGAGGGGGGGTGGTCATTTTTATTCAAATCATCACATGAACTTAAATGAAAAAACAAATCTTTGCAACACCTTCTTTGGGCAACATTAAACTTTCTAGTGTTCCTGTTCTCTGCAAATGAACAGTTCCTTTATTTTTTCCCATCCTCGGTGCTTTTTCTTTGTAAACCTGAATAAGATTAATCAGTAATAATCATGCAACTGACTCAGATGTTTCTGTCTTGAAATTCACCCCCACAAAGAAATTAGTGCATTACTTTAAATTTAGCTTCATGTAAGTTCTTAGGGTACTGGTAGCAAATAGTCAGATTTTTTTTATTCCTTAAAAATTACAGGAATAGTCTGTAGGTCAGTTACTAATAAAGTCCTTGCTTACCTCTGAAGCCTGTGAGCTGCAGCTGTCCTGATTATTCTCAAAGTGCTGCTTGTAACATTCTGTGGTTTTTCTAATTCCTACTTCCAAAAGTCTTCTACATTCCTCAAAACCAAAAAGAACAAAACATAGCCGGCTTCTTTATAAGCAACTCCACTTCTTTTTGTTGTTGTGGTTGGTTTTTTTGTTTTTGTTTTTGTTTTTTCTAGACAGGGTTTCTCTGTGTATCTCTGGCTGTCCTGGAACTCACTCTGTAGACCAGGCTGGCCTCGAACTCAGAAATCCACCTGCCTCTGCCTCCCAAGTGCTGGAATTAAAGGCGTGCGCCACTACCACCTGGCTGCATCAGTGATTTCTTAAGCTAAGTGAGCCATCTGGCTCCATTCCTCACCTAGTAATGTAGAAGCATAGTTACCGCTTCTTTCTGCTGCAGAAGGGGACACTTTTAGCATCAGAAGCACATCAGTTGGCTTTGCAACATAGCCTTGGTAAGTAGCTCAGCTGTTGGCCTTCCTCATCTCTTTTTGAGAAACACTTTGTATTTCATTGACTATACTAAGTGATAGGATACATGCAGGGAAGTGGGGTTCCTTTAGGGGGGCCTGTGCCAAGCTATGCCATTACAAAATTATGCCATGTAACATGTTAGAGGGTTACTGGGAGAGTAGGGAGACTGAAATGCCTCCCTGGACTGGGGACATTAGGGAGAGATGGAGACAGACAGACAGACAAAAAAATCAAGACATAATGAGGGAAAGAGAGGAGTAATTGGAGAGAGACACAACACAGGGAATGAGAGAGAGGTCTAGGGGGCTGGAGAGATGGCTCAGTGGTTAAGAGCACCGACTGCTCTTCCTAGAGGTCCTGAGTTCAATTCCCAGCAACCACATGGTGGCTCACAAACATCTGTAATGAGATTGATGCCCTCTTCTGGTGAGTCTGAAGACAGCTACAGTGTACTCATATAAAATAAATAAATTAAAAAAAAAATGCTTTAAAAAAAAAAAAAAGAGAGGAGTAATTGGAGAGAGACATAACACAGGGAATGAGAGCGAGGTCTAGGGGGCTGGTGAGATGGCTCAGTGGGTAAGAGCACCAACTGCTCTTCCAAAGGTCCTGAGTTCAAATCCCAGCAACCACATGGTGGCTCACAACCACCCGTAATGAAATCTGACACCCTCTTCTGGTGTGTCTGAAGACAGCTACAGTGTACTTATTTATAATAAATAAATCTTTAAAAAAAGGGAGAGAGATCTGGGGTGGGATTAGGTGGGAGTTACACACTTCATGCACCTGCCACACCTGTTACACCTATTGCCTGAGGTGGAAGGTGACATAAAGCTGCCTCTATGTCTCTGAGGGCTAACAGTGAATGCTCATAAAAGTTATGCTTTGGGTAAAAGAAAGATGTACAGTGTCAGTTTGTGATGAGATTTGGTTAGGGTTTTTGTTACTGTGATGAACCATCATGTCCAAAAGCAAGTTAGGGAGAAGGAGTTTATTTTATTTGGCTTACACTTCCATAGCACTGTTCATTGAAGGAAGTTACAGGGCAGGAACCTGGAGGCAGGAGCTGATGCAGAGGGCATGAAGGGGTGCTGCTTACTGGCTTGCTTCTCATGGCTTGCTCAGCCTGCTTTCTTACCAAATCCAGGACCACCAGCCTAGGGGTAACACCACCCACAATGGGCTGGGTCCACACCCATTGATCACTCATTAAGAAAATGTTTACAGTTGGATCTTATGGAACACTTGGAGGTTCCTTCCTATCAGCTAACTGTAGCTTGTGTCAAGTTGTCATAAAACTAACCAGCACATTCTCATTATTTAGACACCTGATTTAGCTGCATAGGAAGGGAAGTAAAGCAATAACTGACAATAGGCCTGTGTTTTTTGTATGGTGAGAGTTCTGAAGATAGGGCTGCTATTGTGACTCCCTAATGCCACTGATGGTAGCCTTTAATTTCTGTGTAGCTTTTCTTGGAATTTGCCTTTTATTTAACCTAGTGGTCACAGGAGGTCCCTGCCTACTCCCACCCCTTACTCCTGGATGTCCTGGAGAGGACAAGAGTTTGCTGAGGCAGTGTTTCTTTAGTGATTTAGGTTTCATTTTTTTTTTTTATTTTTAAAGATTTATTTATTTATTTATTATATGTAAGTACACTACAATTGTCTTCAGACATCCCAGAAGAGGGCATTAGATCTCATTACAGATAGGTTGTGAGCCACCATGTGGTTGCTGGGATTTGAACTCAGGACCTCTGGAGGAGCAGTTGGTGCTCTTAACCACTGAGCCATCTCTCCAGCCCCTAGGTTTCATTTTTGAGGCAGGATCTGGTCTTAAGTATTGCCCTTGATCACTACCTCTTGTTCAGGTGGTCTTCCCACCTCAGCCGAGTAGCTGCTACTGCCCAGCAGCATATCCAGTGTGTGCCAGGTCACTGAGCTGGCTGCAGATATCAGGATACAGGATAAACCTTTTTCTACAACTAAGCCCAGTGCTGCTTCTTATTCCCCTTGGCCACCTTTTGTCACAAGCCTTTTTAAATTTTGAGACAGGGTCTCATCCCCAGTGTAGGTGAGGCTGGCTTTATAGAGATCCACCTGGCTCTGCCTCCCTAGTGTTGGAATTTAAGACTGTGCACCACCATGCCTGCCTGGCTCATAGGCCTGTTCTTAATTGTAAAGGAAGCCTTTGAGCAGGCTCTTGTGAACTAGAAAATCAAATTAAAAACCTTCAGTTAGGAAGAAGGGAACATGGGATTGACTGTTGGTGTGTGTCTCTGGAACTGCTCTTTAAAGCATTGGGCTTCCTTCTCTTACACTGGCCAAAATTAGAAACATGGAAAACAAGTGGCAGATTGAAGATCTGAGAGAATGAATTCACTAAGAGTTCTTTGTATTCTTAGCTAACAAAGAAAGTAAATATGGCTCTATTTTTTTAGGGCTGAGTATTTGGAATGGGATGTGTGTATGGCATTTTTTGTAAATCTTAAGTGCTTCTTGCTATACTAGCCCCTACAATCTTTTATTTATTTATTTATCAATACATTTTAATTAGCTCTTTGAGAACTTCCTATCATGTATCTTGATCATGTTCATACACCCCTGCTTTTTCCCTGAAACTCTTGCCAGGTCCATCCACTTCTTACCTCCCCGCCACTTTGTACCCTTTTTTATTTAATTGTCTTGTATTTATTTTTAATTTTATGTGCATGGGTGTTTTGCCTGCGTGTATATTTGTATCATGTGAGTATAGTGCCTGCAGTGGTAAGAAGAGAGGGTCAGATCCCTTGGAACTGAAGTTATTCCCAGCCACCATTTGGGTGCTGGGAATTGAATCTGGGTATTCTGAAAGAACAAGTCTGTGTTCTTGACTGCTGAGCCATCTCTCTGGCCCCTATGTTTAGTATTTTGAGAAGAAACCAGATGGCTCAGCGCGCTTAAGAGCACTTGGCTGCTCTTCCAGAGGTCCTGAGTTCAATTCCCAGCAACCACACGGTGGCTCACAACCATTTATAGTGTGGTCGGATGCCCTTTTCTGTGATGCAAGTGTACATGCAGATAGAGAGCTTGGATACATAAAATAAATCTTAGGGAAAAGTCCTTAAGAAGAGACTGTCCAGCTAGGTGGTGGTGATGCAAGCCATTAATTCGGTGGAAGGCAAAGACAGGTGAGTCTCTGAGTTTGAAGTTAGCCTGGTCTACAGATTGAATTCCAAGACAGCCAGGGGACAGACTATCTGGTTGCAGGTATCCTGGTCCTCTGACTCAATCTTTGTTTCTTCTTCATAGATTTTTCCTAAGCCCTGGGTATGTAGGAGTTACGTTGTCGATTTAGTAGCTGGCTAAGCTCTGTTAGTTCCCTGTGTTTTGACAAGTTGTGAATTGCTGTAATGGTTTTGTGTGTTACAAGAAGCTTCTTTAATAAGCAGTGAGTCATACACTTGTCTGTGGATTTAAGATGAATACTAGGAATGGGGTTAGGAGTTATACTTTGTTGTTTTTTGTTTTGTTTTGTTTTGTTTGAGACAGGGTTTCTCTGTGTAACAGACCTAGCTGTCTTGTAGACTATGCTGGTCTTGAACTCAGAGATCCACCTGCCTCTGACTACCAAGCTGGGATTGAAGGTGTGTGTCACCAGGCCTAGCCATTTTTCCCCCCAACATTAGTAATTGTTATAGTGTATACATATAATTGTCTGTCTAGATTGAAAAATAAGAACTAGCAACTGATAGACAAAATTCACTGTGAAAGATAAGATTATACAACAGAACAGTTGAAGATTCTTGTAAAGGTATCATGGAGGCAGCCTTATCCTCTGCTCACCAGTAAACTTCTTTTGTCTGTCTGTCTGTCTGTCTGTCTGTCTGTCTGCCTGCCTGCCTGCCTGCCTGCCTGCCTGCCTGCCTGCCTGCCTGCCTGCCTGCCTGTCGATCTATGTATGCATCCATCCTACTATCCATCCACCTATCTATCTATCTATCTATCTATCTATCTATCTACCTACCTACCTACCTACCTACCTACCTACCTACCTATCTATCTATCTATCTATCTATCTATCTATCTATCGAGTCTGGCCTGGAACTGAAGTGATGTATCTACCTCTAGCTCTTGAGTGTTGAGATTAAAGACATATGCCACCACCACACCAGCCACCATTAGTTTTTCTTTTTTTGAATCCCATTTATAGTTGCATTAGAGTTAATAAGTTTTCTCAGATGAGCTGGGCAATGGTGGTGCATGCCTTCAATCATAGCACTTGGGAGGCAGAGGCAGGCGGATTTCTGAGTTTGAGGCCAGCTTGGTCTATAGCGTGAGTTCCAGGACAGCCAGGGCTATACAGAGAAACCCTGTCTCAACCTCCCCCCCCCCCAAAAAAAAAGATTTCTTAGATGAAGTTGTTAGCATATTGTTCTTGAAGAAAAATAAAATAAAATATGAGCTGTAACACAAATTTGGTGAATAAATAGAAACAAAGCAGCTTTCATTTCCATATATTTAGACTTGACTATTTAGTATTAGTAACTAAAATTTAATCATCTTGATGATAAATGATATTTTAAAATAGAACTATACTGTGATAGAGCAAGTGTAACTGGTGAATGTAAAAATTAATAAATGGCATGGGTCATTTCTGTTAGCGTTGTGAGGTTTGTTATGATATGAACACTACTTTGTAGAGTACTTAACATAAGTGCTTAATGTTATCCTGTATTGCCTGGGAGAATATATGTTGCTATATAAAATTTAAGAGGGTATTAAATATATATTTTTGTTATTTTAAGGAAATTCGAAATGAATCCCATGACTATCCTCATAGAGTGGCCAAGTTTCCAGAAAACAGAAATCGAAACAGATACAGAGATGTAAGCCCATGTAAGTACTGTGGGTTTATGTGCATGTGTATGCTTTTCAGTTTGTTTCAGGAGACATGATGCAGTGACAGTCTTTGGGTAAAGATTGATTAGTATAGCAATTTTTAAACTTTTATATACTTTTTGTTTTGTTTGAGACAGGCTTTCACTGTGTAGTCCAGGCTGTTCTGGAAGCTACCATGTAGCACAGGCTGACCTCAAATTTGCAGCAGTCCTCTTGCCTCAGCCTCCAGAATATTGGGATTATAAATGTCAGCCACCACACCAGGTTTAATGTCTACATTTTCTCATGTGTGTGTGTACACACGTGTGTGGAAGGTTGAGGTTGATGGTCAGATGTCTTTCTGGGTTGCTCTCCACCTTGGAGATCTCTTCCAGCTAGTCTGGCTAGCCAATTTGTTCTGTTAGAACTTGTACTGGGATTGCAGTCAGGCTGCCATACCCACCTAGCCTTCCATGCAGGTTCTAGGGATCCAGGCTCTGCCCCTTACATTTACTTAGTCATCTCCCTAAGTCTCTTTGGTTCAAGGAACATCTGATTAGCTCTTCTAAGATCTGGTAGAATTCAGCATTTAATCTGTCTGTTGCCCTCAGTCTGTTTCCTTATTCTTGCTTCCTATAACACCTCAGCATTTCCTAGCCTCACCCAGGGTTCCTTAGTCTGCCAATGAACTGACCCCCACCGAGGCTCTCCTTCCTTGTTATACAGCTCTCTTCTCCAGGCTTCAGAGCCACTTACTGTGTTTCATGTCACCCTCCTCCTCAGCACGTTCATCCTGGTGTCCTAATATCAGAGTAAATACCATGAAACACCAGCTGTAGAGCTCTTCAGCACTCTTTACTTTGATCTTGTGCCCACAAAGCAAGCAGGGAGAGATTTTTTCTTTTGTGGCAGGGCTTCCTGCACCTGCTGTACTGCCCTCCAACTGTGACCTTCCTGGGTCAGCCTCCTAAGTGCTGGAATTGCAGGCCTGTGCACCACACCCAGCTTTCTCCCTGCTGCCTTGAGGGCTACTTTCTGTGTGTCTCCACTGCTTTTTGTTGTTTATTGTTTTGTTTTGTTTTGTTGTTTTTGTTTGGTTTTGACTATTTCACTTAGAGTATATGGTTTTTTTGTGGCACTGGGTTCTTTAATACTTTTAGTTTACTCAGGTGTTGGTATATCCTTCCTTAACCAGTCTGTTACTCGTAATTATTTAGCTGTTTTATTTTAAAATCTCTTTGACCTTAATTCTCCAACTTGTGAAGCCTCATTTTGGAAGACTTTGTATTCTTTATTCTGTAGAGAGTTTAAACACTTTAGACTCAAGAAATAGCACTAAGCTGTAATGTGCCACCTGGGAAGTGCCTCAGCTTATTCACATCCCTGACGTCCCAGAAGCAGAGCATCTGTTTCTCCATTCTTCACCTGGTCCTTTGTATATCCCTTCCTTCTTCCCTTCCCCTATCAGCCTTGCTGTCATCTGCCTCTTTGTCTCTGCTTTTCCTTCTTATTACATAAATATGCTGTAGAATGCCTTTCCCACCCCACCCCTGTGGTATTTCCCTAGGTACATCTAGGCATCTACACAACAAGGATTCTTTTTTTTTTTTTTTTTTTTTTTTTTTGGTTTGAGACAGGATTTCTTTGTGTAGCCCTGGCTATCCTGGAACTCACTCTGTAGACCAGGCTGGCCTCACACTCACACCTTCTTCTGCCTCCCAAGTATCAGGATTAAAGGTGTGCGTCACTACTACCACCACTGTCCAGCTGTGTATAACAGTTTAAATGTATATTCTGGGATTGGAGAAATAGCTTGGAAGTTAGGAGCACTGGCTACTCTTTTAGAGGACAGGGGTTTAATTCCTAGCACCAACATGGTGGCTCACAGCATCTGTAATTATAATTCTAGGGAATCTGATGCCCTCTCCTAGCTTCTGCAGGCACTGGGCACACAAGTGGTACATAGATATACATGTAGGCAAAATACCCATACTCATAAAATTAAAAAAAAGAAATAAAAAAAGAAAAAAAAAAGAAGCCAGGCGGTGGTGGCATACACACAATCTCAAGGGGTTTAAAAGAAAGAAAAAAGATGCGTTCTCTTTCCTGTCTGTCCTGACCAGCTGCGCTCTCTTCACACCCATGCAGCTGCCACAGCCTCCTCACTGGAACTGCCACAGTTACCCTGCTAGCTTTCAAATGCAATCAAAGACTTTCCTTTCGCTTCTCCTCTTAACCTGTGTGTGGTGAGGTTGTTGACTGCGTCTTCCTTCTCAAAGGCGTGTTTTACTTTTTCTGTCTGCTCCCTCATTTTTAGAGCTATGCATCCTCAATTATCTTTGTTTTTTCCAAGGATCCTTTCCTCTCCTATTTTTTCCTTAATCTATGAGTGCTCTCATTTTCTAGGGTGCCGATTGCTGTGTTTATTTTCATGATGTCACATTTGATCTGCAGTCTTGGTCTGAATTCCACATAGATGTTTGCCCATGTCCATCTCTGTTGTCATGTGCCAGCCTGACATGGAGCTAGTCCTCACTCGTATAGCCAGTGGTGTGTTTAGTCCCTGTGTTGCTTTATTCCTTCTAGTCGTAACTGGTACCACCATTTACATATTGACTAATCCTGGAAACAGACTCCTTGTTCATCTCCCACATCTAATTAGTAACTAAATAGTTAGAACTTTCATTTCCGTGACCTGAAAACATTTCCTAAAATGTTTTCTTATGTATATACTAGCTATTTTGTGATTTATTACAGTAACTTCTAAAGTACTGGGTCTTTTTAGATGGCACAGGAGTTAAGAGCCAAATACTGGTTTTGTTAGAGGACTTGGGTTCAGTTCTCAGTATCCACATGGTGGCTCACAAAACACCTGTGACTTCAGCACATCCAACAGAGACACACACACACACACACACACACACACACACACACA
>JADRCD010218186.1:8326-23053 GCA_019843815.1 Montemys delectorum | reverse complement strand
ACACACATACACATGCATATGCACACATACACACATATGCACACACATGTGTATACACAGGCACATACACATGCAAAGACATGTAGCTAACACATGTGCATCTACACACATACATACATATCATGATTCATAATTCGTTGATTTGGCAATAGGACTAGAGTTGACTTAACGTTGCTCAGATGGTCTGTACATTCAACAATGCCATTTGTAACTTGAACAACTGTTTAATCTGTGACACGCAAAAAGCTTGCAAGGTTTTCCTCTAGCTTTATTAAAAAAAAATTATCAATATTTTGATTCTAGGATGACCTGTAAAGAAGGTCTCTTCTAATAAGATCATGAGAAGCTGGTATTTTATGCTGGGAATCAAATGTTTTTGTTGCCTTTGTTTTACAAAATGGAATGCTTTGTAAACAAAGACGGTGATGCTGTCAAAGAAGGACTTTAAATACTCTAGCCATGGAAGTGATCAATGATCAACTTAAAATTGGAAAGTGCTGTGTTTGGTCACTTGTCCTTGCATGGTCACAGCCAATGAAACATGGAAAAAAATCTCTGGCTTCATACTAATGGTATTTCATTCATAAAATGCAATTGTGCCCTACTGTTTAACTGAGCAGTTCCAGGGCTGACAGCAGGCAGTCAGCTGGTTGGATTCCTATATAAACACAATGACATGCTGAGGGTGGTGTTCTCTTTTCCTAATTAAAGCAAATTAGAAGCCCCATCTTGTTTCTGCAGTGAGTTCTGACAGCAGCATGTTTTGTGAATTGCTCACTGTACTCTAGAGGAAGGCTTTCCTTCACTCAACGTTCATTCATTCTTTTAAGTGTTAAATGTATTCCAGGCTCTGAAACCTGGCTTTTCTGGATCATTTATAAACAGCACTGGAGGACTCAGTGAAATTCAGAGCAATAACTTGTGATGATGTTTCATTCTTTCAGCTGGACAATGCTTCTCTCTGGGTGGACAACTCTATTTCCTCCCCATCTTGATCTATTAGTTTGAATAATAGTGAAGTCTCTCAGGGACGACCCAATTTGGCAAGGAGCAGTTGTTTGTAAGGACTCACATTGTTAAGGCAAACAACTAAAATGCCAGTGCAAACATAGCAACTGGACATCAGAAGGGGGACTCTGCACGCACAAGGAAAGCTTCCACGGAACTATCATTTGACACATAGAAGCCCAGTTTACAGCTTTTAGTTTCCAACAATGATATGCTTATTGTATGTATAATTTAAAACCAGCATCCAGGATTCAGGTATGTCTGGGTTTCATTTAATATTTGAAAAAAAATGATTCAGGAATGCTTAGATCAGAGTTGTTAGAAGAAGCATCCCCTTTAATAAAATTCCATTTAGCCAGCAGCTCATGTAAGTATTTTCTGTAAGGAGATCAGTTAAAACAATGTTCATTTCAGAAGTGATCACTACATTTTATTGGCCTAACTTTTGTGTGAATTATCTGTGTGCATATCAATATTGAGACAGACAGACAGACAGACAGAGAGAGAGACAGAGACAGAGAGACAGAGACAGAGAGAGAGGAAGAAGAAGGAGGAGGAGGAGTAGAAGAAGAAGAAGAAGAAGAAGAAGAAGAAGAAGAAGAAGAAGAAGAAGAAGAAGAAGAAAAGAGAGAGAGAGAGAGAGAGAGAGAGAGAGAGAGAGAGAGAGAGCGAGATGGAGGAAGCAAGGTAGGTAGAGATAGATAGAGTAGGGAGAAGTCAATATGAAGTGTCTTTCTTAGCCATTCTTCCATATGGCTTTGAAAACAGACTTACTCTTGCTTGGATCATGCCGACACAGTAGCTAGGCTGGCTGGCCAGTGAACCTTTGGAATTTGTATGTCTCCACCTATCCTACCCTGGAATCACAAGTGCTCAACACCACACCTAGCTTTTTACTTCAGTTTATGGAGAGCAAATTTAGGTTATCCTTCTTGTGTGGCAGGCAAATAGATATACTGAACTCCTAGTGTGTGGCCTGACTTTTTAAGTTAAGAGTTTGAAGACTAAGCTTTAAGTATCAACAATCCTTCTATAAGTCAGGCTATGCTGCTATGCTCAGGGATCTCCACCCCAGTCTTTACAACAAAGATATCTCAGATGTCTTTACTAGCTCTTACTAGTTTCATTTCCTTTGAGCTAATTTCTAACTCCATGTCTTGGTGAACTCTATATTGGAGAAAGAGTTAAGTTTATAAAAAGTGATGAAGGGCATGTGCAATGAATGAAAGTCATAGGTGAGAACACACTAAAATCCCTGCTGTATTCTGAACTCTTTTAAATAAAAAGCACAGATTCATACCTGCAGTTAAGTACTGCAGTGTTTTAGAAACTATCCTGCATTATGTCTGTAGAAGGCAAATGTTTCTCTAATACATCTGATTATCAATGCACGTGATGAATACAAATCACAAATTATATATTAAAGGTAAGGGGGAATGCTGGGAAGGGGGGGTCTTTTTCAAAGCTCCTTTCTTTCTTCAATCTAACTGCTTTCTTGTTTTTCAGCTTCTGTGTCAAAGACAGTGAAGAGAAATCGTAATAGAAGGTGAAATTTGATTCAGTTTGGTCTACGAAGTGTTATAATCTTTGTGCAGCTAATGGCAAGAGCACAGACTGGATGGAATTTTTCAGTCTTTTATCTTGCTGCACGAAGACAGTCAACAATTACCTGTAAATATATTTCAGACTCCATGAAAGAGATTCCACTCGTCTCGTCAGTCCCCAGCCCACCTGTTCATGCAGTCATGGAATTTCCCCTTTGCCTAAAATGAGCTTTATATAGTCAAACATCTCGTAAAATGGGAGAGAGGGCTTGTGCAATAACAGGAGAGAGTATTTAAAGGTTCTGATTTAAAGAAATGCACCCAGATGAGTTAGGCCAGTTGGGGTCAGTTAAGCCTCCCCTGACACCAGCCATTAGTAATATTTTCCATGCACCAAGTAAAACAATGGAAACTTCATCACATCTGGTTGAGCCTCCAATACCTACGCAGCTTGTAATGGTTTTTGAAATCTTGATATGAAACAGCACCGTGGCACTCAACGGTGGATTGTTAGTGAGCAAAGAAGGCACGCTTGCTCCAAAACAAGGAAGAGTAGCTTATTGCTGTTTCTCTTACATACTTGAGTATTTCATCTTGAGCCAAAGAGATTTTGGAGCTTATTCCTCCACCCTCTCCTCACCCAGCCTTAAAGAAATCAGCAACTTGCCTCCAGAAAAGCTATCTGAAGGCCCGGACCTCTTTGCGAGGACCATGTTTTCTCACTGCAAGTTTTAGTTGGCTCAATGAGCTCTTTGGCACTCGGAGAAATGAACTTTGAGAAATTGATATTGCCAAGAAATAGTTGCTGCTCTACCAGCCTTGTTCTGTGCTTTCACACCCAAATCACCCTTACACTACATATTCGTTGTTTATGTTGAAGATCGATCGATGTCAAAAAATTCCAAAGCTTTAACCACTGTTCTCTCTGAATAGGTTCAACAAACACGTATCTTATAGACTGTAAGAGCACTAGCTCACTGATGGGAGAATTTAGGTCTGTCTTCCTTGCTATTCTGTCTGCAACATCCATCAGTATATGAGAGGCATTTCACATATATTTTATTAAATGCTTATTACCTAAGACCTTTTACTCTGAAAACAAATATCTTCACATCTTGTAGTGCTAACCTACACAATGTATACCACCTCACATATATGAGGTATATAGGAGTATGAATCAAAATATCTAGTGCTTACCCTAAGTAATACTGACAGCAGCAGCAAAAACAATAACAGCAGCAATAATAATGAGTGAGTATGTAGTTTTATTAGAGGTTAGTTTGCGCCAGGCTTTATCACTGTCTTCATCATTTACATTCACTCACTCGCTTTATACTCATAATAATGTTGTAAAGTACTCTCTTAGTTTCTTTTCTTTGTGCTATTCTGAAATATCCCAACAAAAGCAACCCACAGGAGGCTCAAAGAGTTTATTCTAGCTCACAGTGCAGTGCTCCAGTCCAGCATGGCAGGGGAGTCAAGACAGCAGAAAGTTGAAGCAGTTGGTTGTGTCATAACCATGATTAAGAAGCAGAGAACAGTGAATGCATCCCTACTTTTACAATAGTCCCACCCCCCAGTTAAGTCTTTCCACATCTATTAATGTAAGCAAGATAGAGCTCCACAGGCATTCCCAGGAGCTTACGACTCAGGTGATCCTCCATTCTGTCAGTTTCACAATTTATATAGGTAGTTACTTATACTTCGAAGGAACAGAGGGATGAACACAAATTGGCCTGTGTAGCACACTTAGTCATTGGAACAACCGTGGTTTTAACCCAGAGCACTGTTTTTTGTTTTTTGTTTTTTGGTTTTTTTTTTTAATGCTTTGCAACTAAAATGGAAAATCGTTTTGCTCCTTTGTGGAGCATCAGTCAAATGAGGACAATGAGGGCTGGAGAGATGGTTCAGGAGTTAGAAGCATGCACTGCTCATGTGGATGAACCAAGATCAGATTGCAGTGCTCATGTTTGCCAACACACAACTGCCCCTACCTAACTCCAGCTACAGGGGATACAGCATCCTCTTCAGGCTTGTGCAGACACACACACACACACACACACACACATTCCTGCACATGCACACCCACACCCACACTCACACATACCTATGCACACACACACAAATTAAAAATAAAAATATGGTCTTCACAAAAAAATAAAAGAAAATGGACACAATGACACTTATGTCAGGAACAGACACACACATGGGAACAACAGGCTGGAATATTTGTGAGTACATTTTCCAGTGTGAATATGCATGAGATAGCTTACTATTTCCAGGACATTCACAATATCATCAAATGTCACAGGGCTTGGCAAACAAGACGGAAGTAATGGATGTCTCATTTCTGCCATAGTAGAATTCTCATATTGCAAGAGACATGTGTTCTTCTACAAGGCTCAGGAATCTGTGTGGTATAAACGCTTGGAGTAGAACAACATATAGTAAGATGTTTCTGTTTATAAAAAAAGTCCTTCCATATTAAGTTTTTATTTTTAGTTTCCATGAAGGCTAGTAATTTTCCATTTTCTTCTTAGGAAGAACTCTCTAATGTATTCTCTCTCTCACACACACACTTTCACATGTATGCATATGTACATGTGCATTAATACACATTCACAAGGCACTCACTAACAGGTGCGCACACACAGGCATGTCCCTTTCACAAGGTGACGCTGTGCCTTATTGATGTGGGTGACAATCAGAGGTATGCTTTATAATCCCCAAAGTAAGCCTAAGGTTTCTGGACATTTAGAGAAAATGTATCATTTAGATCTTAAAATTTTTTAATGGAGAGATCAATTTTTTGTCCCCCCCCCCTTTTAGCAAAAGGAAAAAGGAAGTTTCAAAACAACTTGGGAGATCAATACAAAGTAGTTCATGGGCATCATGCATTACAATTAATTTGCAATTTGCTTTGCTTGGGTAGCAGTGTCTAACTTTGTAGCCAGTGCTTGCTCTGAACAGTCGACAATGCTCTTGCCTTTGTCTTCAGTGTTCTGGGATTATAGGCATGTACCACCAAGCCAGCATGAAAGCAATTACAAAGCTAGACAATCAATCCCATCTCCTCTTACCCTTGTCTCACCATTTCATACACATTTCTAAAGGATTGTTCAAAGTCAGCACTATATGTGAATCTATGAGTATCTCTGTATGAATGTTTGTGCACATGTATATGTTTGTGTGTTCACCTGTACAGACAGCCCTTGTGGGCTGTGACAAGAGCCCTAGAGTTGCAGTAGGGATGTAATAGTTGATTATTTGATTTCTTGCCGGGAACTTATAACTCTTTTGCCTTTTAAATCATTTCTTGTTGCTTTATCAGAGATTTGTTTTAAGGAACATCGATACTTTCTGCCTTTGGTAGAATTAGGATTGTTTCCCAGGATTTTTACTTAACATGGACGTTTCAGGTTCTACCAAATATACAAAGCCTTGTTAAAGATTCAAATGGTGTTTGTCTTCAAATAGAGCTAACTTATACACTTATATAGCACAGAGGGGGAGGAAGTCCTGAGACGAGAGTTAAGGGGTCATAATCTTGTCTTCATGTCTGTGTTTGTCAGACCTGACAAACATAACCCTCAGTAAAATCAAGTTATGACAAATATGCCTGAAAGTTGATATACAATTTTTCTAACTTATTTTATGGAGATCTTGAGAAGTAGATTCAGAATCTGAGATATTTTGTTGTCTTGCTAGCTCATGCAAGTCTAGCTGAGAGCTGTGAGTAAAGAAAGATACTTCCACAGAACAAATTCTGAGTCTGATGAGCCATCAACACTACTGAAGCATGCAGACAGAGAAACAGGCACTTTGAACATGGTTTAGTATATGTATAATTAAAGTAATTCAATTATTTTATGGCCTTGTTTAGTTATAGATTTTGTAATTGTGTGTGTGTGTGTTTCCTAGAAATTTATTGGTCACCATAAATGCTTGGAAAACTAAGTTCTGCTGATTAGGCTCACAAACATTAACTTAATCATCATTTGAATGAGGCTCTAGAATACAAAAAAAAATATTTAAAAAAGAAGTGACAGATAGAAATGCAGAATCTCTTCAATGCTGGTAAAGTTTCATTTTCATTTTCAGGAAAAAAAAACTAGTCAAACTTTAGTTTTAGCAAGCAAGAAAGTAAAAATGGAAAGTGTATCCTTCAGGGTTGTGACAGACGGAGCTGAACGGCAAGGATTTAGTAAGATTTTTTTTTTCTTTTTATTGGAAGAAGCATGAATACTGGAATGGTAAGTAATGTTTGACCTGAAAATCATGTTATGATACAAGAAGGAAATGAAAGATGCCTCAATCCATGGAAATCTGGGATGAAAGGCCAAGTTTTAAAAAGGGCTACACGTGTTATGGCCCTTTCCTCAGAGGAGCAAGATACTTCAATCCAGAAGAGGATCAAAACTGATCTAGAACTGGATGATTTGAGGACATTTTTTGGCATGTGTTTGTAGATGTGCCATGTATGCACATGCCTATACGTTTCTGCATCATGTGGGATCATATATATGGACCATTACAAAGACCAGATGTTGGCCTTGGGTATCTTGTTCTATTTCTCTCTTCCTTCTATATTGAAGGACACTCTTTCACTAGGGAATCCTCTATCTCGGCCTCTCAGGCCCTGGGATTGTTGGTAGATTGCCATCCTCACCTGACATTTATGTAAGTGCTGGAGGATTCAAACTCTCGTCCTTTCCCTTGCATGGCAAGAGCCTTATCCACTGAGTAATCTCCCTAGGCCAGAGAGTGATATTTATGGTGAAGAACAGAAGGAGTACATGAGAACAGAGCAGCAGGAAAAGCAACGCTGAGTGTCAGTATTCAGAACTGGAAGGTTTAAGGAAGTGAACATGCTCCAAAGGCATGTTGGGACTGTACCAGAGAGAGGAAGGACTGATGGCCTTCATCACTTGTGCAGTGTGGCAATGCCTAAGGTAGCTGTAGAAGACTGACACTATGATAAAAAAAAAAATCAAGAAACTAACTCCAGAGAGTGTTGTCTTATCCATTCTCAGAATGTTTAAGGAAGTCACTGTCGTTTTTAAAGACATGGGAAGGATTAGGGTTATGAAAACATATCTCACAATTAAATGTTCATATTTTATCTACCAGTCCACCAAAGCATCAGATTTTTGTATCCAAAGATCATTTTTCTTTCTCATAGACAAAAAAATAGCAATAGGAAACATAAAATTAAGATCAATTAGTTAGTTCCCTGGAGATGAGTATTCAGTGAGAACTCACAGTTGGGTCAAGTGCAAATTAAGGTGATTGGATGGGAACTTAGATGTCTAACAGCAAGAATGAGAAACAAGACCACGAAACAACTCTCTCTGGCTTATGTTCAACTCTTCTTTCCAACCTCTCTTGTGAATAGGTGCTACCTTCCTTAACTAGAAGTACGTCCTATCTGCCACCCAGACTTCTAGAAAACCAACAAAAGCATCAGATTATTCCACGCATTCTGGATTTCACATTAAAGTCTCCTTCTAAAGTTCACAACTTCTAATTTTTACACGGTCCTGGAAACAATACTCTCTGAATTAACTCTACTGGAACTTGCTTTGAAACCAAAACCCCTCTAAATCTGAACCAAAGTTAGAAAGTGATGTTTGTGGTACAGAGGAGCATAATTTGAAAGATAGTGTCAGCAGGAGGGAGATATTAAACACCCCCCCCCAAATTTGGCTGTATATAAACATCTATCGAGTTACTCATTCTTGCTAGGACTAGATTTATTTTTCCTGACTCAACTCATGAACCTAGTGTTTCATGAATGGAACTATATTAAGTATCTATTGCTTCCTAACAAATTAGTATAACCCTTAGGTGCTTAAAACAAGTGTTATTAAGTATCTGTTTCTCTGTTTATCATTTTTCTGGGCCTGGCCCTGGTGGCTCCCTCTAGCTAAGGATTTCTCCTGCAATGAAGGAGGCTGCAATGAAGCTTTTGGCAAGGATTCCAGTCAAGTTTCTCTCTGCGTGTCTTCCATGAGGGCAGCTTGTAATGCAGATGGTGGTTAGTGTCTATCTGAGTGTTATCCAGGCAGAAGTGCGTGTCTTTCCAGTTTACCTCAGAAAAGAAGGGCTGTCCTCTTTACCAAATTCAAGACATTCGAAGTTAGTTATGGGTCCAGGCCACCTTCAAGAGAAGAGACCTATCTATGAGTCTGATTTCCAGAAAGGGAGGATCATTGAAGGGCATTTTAGAAGTCCCCTGTTACAGATGTGAAGTGCTACGGAGGCAGAAATCTTTGGCACTCCGTGGACCACAGGAGAACATCGTAGCGCTTTATGTTCAATCCACACAAATCCACTGATTCAGAACATGTATGTTATGCTGTCCAGGGGTTCTTCATAAACTCATCAACGTGTTCATGACCTTCACACAGAAGACTGAACATCTACATCAGGGTTTCTGTCTTGGAGCAGGGGGTGATCAACACGTGAAGGAGGTTCAGGTTTTAATGCCCTTCAGAATCCTAAGTGCAGGCAGCCTAATCCTTGGTCTTAAAGCACACCCAGAGTTACCATGTCCTGATGTAAAGATGAGGGCTGAGTTATTTGGCTATCAGACACAACAGTGGACACATGGACTGCTCTTACTCCTGTTTTGCATTTATAGCGAAAATCAGATTCTTTGAACTCATGAAAAGCGCCAAGTCCATCATCCAAGCATCTTTCATTCCTGGAGATTATCAGAGTTTTTATTATAGGTTAAATTCTTCGTAACTTTTTCATGTGGAAACCATCCCCCCTTACGTCTTGTAAATTCTCTCGCTGAGTACAAATAGACTGTAGACTCCAACTTCCTACAGCTGCTTGAGATTTGGTTACATTTTCCAGGGTTTGTGTGTGTGTGTGTGTGTGTGTGTGTGTGTGTGTGTGTGTGTATGTGGGTGTGTGTGGGTGTGTGGGGGGTGTGGGGGGGTGAGTGCTGACAGAATGTGGCTTCAACTACAGCTCTGAACTGATTTTAAGAGTATAAACAAAAATATGTGTCCTGATTGTATGTTTCAGTGGAATAAAAAATATTATCCACATATTCAGTGTTATACTGGCTGTCTTATTTCTAGAAAGCATTCAGTAAAAGAAATGGATAACATGTTTGTCATGGAAAAGGTTTTTAAGACATAAGGGCAGTAAAATATGGATAGGCAAAGAAGGAGGAGAAAGAGGAGGAGGAGAAAGAAATACCACCGTTTTTGGTTTGCAGTATTTTTAATGAAAGACATTTGCTTTATAAATATAGTGGGAAAAAACCTTGCCTTTGTATCTCGGCAAAAAGTCAGATTCAAATAGATATAATTGGAAAAGTTTGTCAAGTGCTGGATTTATGTTACCACTCCCCAATGGTCATTTTTTGTTTTATTTTACATAATGGAGAGAAATCCCCTTATATAAACATGTTTGAGAGAAAAAATGCTCAAAAGTCACATTTTCTTGTAACAAGAGAGAGGAAATAGAAATCTTACCCTGATTCATCAGTGAGCAGATTACTCTGATGCTGCACAATTACACTTAGTAGGGAGAGAAAATGTGCTGTTTGTTTTTCAGCTATACTGTTACAAGCAATAAAGTCGGGAACAATTTTTGGCTTTCTCAGTTGGCACTCTAATCCCAAAGGTGAATTTTCTTAACTTAAGTAGACTAAATTCCTGCAGAGCAAAGTGGGTACGGTATAATATAGGTTTGGATTTTAGAGCCAAAAGGCTGACGGGAGACCCACAAACTCGAGACCAGGTTTAGAAACAGCTGTTAAGAAGAGGCAGGTATGATAGCTGAGGAATTCTGGGGGATGTTCATCTTGATGATGGCAGTACAGTGCCCAAAGTTCTAGTCATCATGGACAAATTATTCAAATGAAGACCCTGTAATCACATCAGAAATTCTAACTGTGTGGGCACTTCTGGTGACTTTGGCAGGTGCTAATGGAGGAAACCTGACCTGAGGTAAGGCTCTTAGCACATTCAAAAGGATCGATAATTACCTGTGACATAGTAGAACCCTACTTGTACGATATAGGGTCTGGAATGGGTTGTTCATTCATAAAGACAAACAAAACACAACTCAGAGCAAGCATTTAGTCCACGATCTGGAATAGGTAATGGGTGGGCGTTCTGTGAGTTAGAGGGCAGAGATTACAAAGAGGCCTGTATCACCTCCTTAGAATACTTGCTTTCTTGATAAAGGAGATTAATAGTTATAGAAGAACATATGTGGAAGCATGGATTTAGTAGCTGGGCCATCAGAGCCAAGGTGTGAGACTATTGACTTGATTTTGACGTTTTTATACATTTCCCTAGAGAAGAGTGGATGCTTCTGGACAAGGATGAAAAAAGCAATTGCAGAGGCAGGGGAAATGTTTGAGTTTGTCTGTGTCCATCCAGATGTTGGCAAGGCAACATCGAGTAGACCCAACACGATGCTGACTGCATTTCCTTACATTCTGGCCAAATTCTTCTCTCTAGAAACTCACTTCAACCTATGTATGTACTGCTGGGCAAGTGATTAATTAGCTGGGGACATACTTACAGGTGTCTGTCAATTCATCTTATGTGGTTTCTTATGAGCAAGAGAGAAAGTACCTATCATAGCAGCTTCATAATCAAGAAGATGTCCTTCTTAGATCCAATTCCGAGAAAGAGAGGAGGTATCTGATTTCTTTTGGAATCAAAGCAGTGGAGGAAAAAGGGCATCCCACCGTGAAAGACAATCTCCTCTGGAAGCAGTCTGTTTGAGTATTGAACTCTGGGTCACACTGAGTGTTTCCCAGCAGTGATATTCGAATACATAATTACTCTTCTCTTCATGTGGTATTGGTAGTGCAAAATAGCAAGTGTGTGTGTGTGGGGGTGTGTGTGTGTGTGTGTGCGCGCGCGCGCTTCACGTTGATTTTTCCAGATTTTTCCTTTATCGTTTCCCAAGTGGAATGATGGAATAAGTTTTCTCCCACCACACTGAAAGATAACTTTTTGGTTTCTTATGTTTTCCTTTACTCTGATCCACTTTTCATTTGGTTAGTGAGCCAATGATCTTCATGTGACATCATCTTTAGCCATTATATTTAGCCATTAGAGGCTAAGTCCCAGATGGTCACAATGAGTGCTTATCAGGTAACATCTTTTAAAGTAAACAATGGTTAATAAGAATGGAAAAACTCAGGGTGTTCTCTGCTTGGTCAGAGGTAAAAGCTGAATCGTGGGATCATGGGTGAAGTTAGGGTTCCAGAGGATAGATGGTACCCATCAAGTTTAAGTCAGCTGCAAACTTACTAAGTAGTATCAAAAATATTTGTATATTTCCGTTATCAGTATGCTCAAGCTAGTCCATAGCAACTGACATCCATTTGATTTTAGAATGCTATTACAGGAAAAGTGTGATGAGAGAGCACCAAAGACTAACACAATCTTTCCATCTCTAATTAAACTTGTCTTCCGGGTTCCTAAACCTATGAATATTCATCGAGCATCTATTGTGTGTCAACCCTTTTCAAGTCATTCCTAAGATAAGGAAGAGTGACACTTCAACTGTAGCCCAAAGGATGGGTAGGAAATGGGGCCAGGGAAGAATATGTAAAATGATTTTAAGTAGCGCAGGGAAGAAAGCAGAGCAGGATGAACAAGTAGAGGGGATGGGGTAGGCTTTCAGTTTACATCTGGGAAGGTATCTCTAAGGCCTGAAGGAGTTATTTCTCTGCCAGTGAAAATGAGCCAATTTAAGCCAATTCAAGCATGATTAGAGTACATAAAAGCAGATTTATTGGGAAACTGCTCTCTCAGGCAGATGAGTTCACTGGCCCCACGGAAAGAGGCCATGGAAGTCACCACAGGGAGAGAGACAGGGGAGAGGAGAGAGAGAGAAAGCCCACATGCAGAGAGAAGGAAAAGGGGAGACGAAGAGAGAAGAAAGGGGCAGGAGACCAAAATGTCTGGCTTATGTAGGGAAGGGCTTCTGGGGGAAGGGCCCCCAGCCCCTGGGACTGAAAGTTCAGGGTAGAGGGTGAGGGGTACTAAGTAGGGACTGAGGGATGCTGGGAGAACTGGAGGCAAGGACTGCCTTGGTATGTTAAATATGCAACACAGCTCCCTGTCCTGAGTCTCAGACCTAGTCGGCACAGCTAGGAAAGATCTGTGGAGAATGTCTTGTGTTATGTTCCTGTGACAGGAAGGAGTGTGCTGTATGAGGGAAACAAACAGAAAGAGAACAGTTAGAAGATAAAGCAGTAGTTCTCAACCTGGGGGTAGTGACCCCTTGAGGGTTAAGGTCTTTCACGGAGGTTGCCTAAGACCCTCACAAAACAGATACTTACATTACAATTCATCTCTCTCTCAGAGAGAATTCATACAATAGCAACCACAAAAATAATTTTATGGTTGAGGGTCACTTGAGGAACTGTATTCAAGGGTCTGAGCATCAGGAAGGTTGAGATGCATTGAGGTAGTGCTAGGAGAGAAATGAGAAGAAGGGAAGGAGAGCCAGAGTCCAGGCAGTTTGTATGTGCTTTTGAGAGTGCGTGCATGTGTGCACATATACATGTGCATGTGTGTGCATATATGTGTTTATATGTACATGGTGCTCATATGTCTGAAGATTCACGTATATGTATTTATGTATGTGTCTGCAGAGGTCAGAGGATAGCTTCAGGTATTGCCCTCAGAAACAGTTTATCTCCTTTAGGACAGAGTTTTTCAATGTCTATTAAGTTCAGGCTGGCAGGTCAAAGAGCTCACAGGGAACCTTTTGTCTCTACTCCTGCAGGTCTGGGATTATAAGTGCATGCTACACTTGGCTGAAGACAAAACCAAACAAAAACCAAACCAAGCAAGCAACCAACCAGAAACCGGGTTCTGGGAGTTTAATTTAGGTCCTTATGCTTGCCAGGTGAACTTTTTATCCAATAATCTATTAACCCAGTCCCCAAGAATCAGATTTTAGCATGAGCATGGCAGAAAGTCGCTGGACTTTTATGAAGGTAAATTATGTTTTAGACATATCACTCCAGTTGACTCATCGGGCAAGTGTTTGGGGTGATGTGAGGCCAAACGTGGTGGTCAGATAGGTTTTCCCTTCTGATTTACTCTGTGTTGGTCTCAGTGCGGTTTTCTGAGAGCTTGTAAGAGGTCACGAGGAGAGCTTTGTGGGGTTCAGAGAAGCGTGGCTGCTTCCAAGATATGCCGTACAGCTCTGCTTCCAGCTTCTTTACCACGGTGGTCAGTACTGGCTACACTTCAAGTTAGAAAAGACAGCTCAGCCCCCCGGGAGCCTGTTATTGGCTGTCTTGGACTGTTTCATATTGCTGTAACAGGATACCTAAGATTGTGTGATTTTTTTTTTTAAGAACAGAAATTATTTCTCACAACTCACGAGGCTGGAAAATATAAGACCACGGCATTGGCATCTGGTCTGCTGGGGGCTTTTTCTTTCCTCTGTCCCCATGGGGTATAAGACACAGGTACCAAAGTAAGATGAGTTCTGTGTCCTCACATGTGAGATAAGAGGAAAGAACCCATTCATTCAGGAATTGCCTTATAAAACACACATTTTGAGCACAGAACCCTGAAGCCTAAAATGCATCCTAGGAGAGAGCACCACAGTAGCAGGCCTCCATCACAGGACACCTTAGGGGACACTGTCACATCCTAACACTTTCCCAAGTCTTATCTCCTCTTTCCCTTAGTGCTCATCCCCCTGGCAGGTGAATTCTGGCATTGTAATAGAAGGCAGAGGATATGTAGATAGCATGGAATCCTCGAAGAAGATCATCTCCCTTTACTTGCATTAAGAATTATCATCTTCACTTTTGAACTAATTAATAGTTAAAATTGTGTGGAGAGCATATATGTGGTTGTGCACACAATCCAGAGGTTGATATGAAAATGTTGTACTTCAATCACTTTTCTCCACCTTGAGTTTTAGAGAACAGTTCTCTCCATGATGCAGCAGGCTCTTTACCCACTGAGAAGACTCCCAAAGCCCACTGTTACTTGTTTTTGGTTCCATTGGAAACACAGCTGAGGAGAGCTCAGTGTGAAGCACAAAGGGAGCCAGAGAGAGAGAGAGAGTGTGGGAACAAGAGAGGGAGAGAGAGAGAGAGAGAGAGAGAGAGGGAGAGAGAGAGAGAGAGAGAGAGAGAGAGAGAGAGAGAGAGAGAGAG
>JADRCD010218185.1:1353-18871 GCA_019843815.1 Montemys delectorum | reverse complement strand
GGGGGAAGAGAGAGAGGGAGGGAGGGGCATTCCTCTCTCTCTGTGTGTGTGTGTGTGTGTGTGTGTATGTGTATTATATATATTGGGGGAGGGTTCATGGTCACAGGTAAAGGTGGCCCAATGGATTGGATTCTGGGAATATGGCAGCTGTTACCTTGGCAACTGGTCTGTGAGGCCCACCTAAGTCATGGGTTTTGGAGGCCCTGATGCCAACAGTTACCTAATTTTGAAGACAGGGTCTCTTTCTGATTCCGTACTTTGCTGTTTCAGCTAGCCTGAACTGGCCCACTCTAGGAATCCTCCTGTCTCTGCTGCTCAAACACCACTATGCTTGCTCACTTTTCTCTCCATGTGGGCAGGGGGGATCTGAGCTAAGGGGTCCCCAGGCTTATATGGCAAGTTCTTTACCCACTGAGCCATCTCCTCAGCCCCTACTGAACCACTTAATTGTGTTCCCAAGAGTGATGTGTGCCATCTCTCTGTGACTTTACAAGACAGGACACACACTGCCCACCACCTTGGGGTCTGATGCTGGGGACCTCTTTGGGACATGGACTGTTTTCTGCCTATCAGGTGCAGGGAGTGAGCCTCCGGTCCCTCTATAAGCGATCAACAGGCCACGTTACCTTCACCATTGACCCAGTCCGTGACCTTCTCATTTGGGCCATCGTCCAGAACCACAGGGAGCTGGCGGGCATCATATGGGCTCAGGTACCAGGCCTGGTTTAGTTGCAATGTCTAGACTGGTGGTCGGAGTCAGGGACTCACTTCCCACAGCCAGTTACAGCTCACACTGTGTGGTATAGTTAAGATCTCTAATCCAGAGAGGCTTGGAGCACCCAGAAGTGGGGAAACAAGAAACTTTGGTGGAAAAATAATTCTTAAAGACTTATTTATTTATTTTATATATGTGGGTACACTGTCGCTGTCTTCAAACACACCAGAAGAGGGTATCAGATGCCCAGTACAGATGGTTGTGAGCCACCATGTGGTTGCTGGGAATTGAACTCAGGACCTCTGGAAGAGCAGTCAGTGCTCTTAACCGCTGAGCCATCTCTCCAAAGAAAAGGAAAGAGAGATAAAGGCCCTATAAGCAATCTGCCATGCTCACTTCCAGGGCTTATGATGTAGGCAGTGTTGTGCTCTGTGACCTGTCAAAGTTCCCGTCTGTTTGTTATACCCATTAGGGAGACAAGCACACGGTATCCATGTACTGCCATCAGAGGGGTTATGTGTTAATGTGGCATGACTCAAGTAGTTCATATGAATAGGAACTGCACGAACCTCAGATCCTAAGCAGCTCTGTTCGCTAACATAGGTTTCTGGGAGCAGGGTGGGTAAATGTAGCTAGTCCCCCCCCCCGGGGGGGGGCTCACAGTGTCCTTGTATCCCAGAGTCAGGACTGTACTGCCGCAGCACTGGCCTGTAGCAAGATCCTGAAGGAGCTGTCCAAGGAGGAGGAAGATACGGACAGCTCTGAGGAGATGCTGGCACTGGCGGACGAGTTTGAGCACAGGGCTATCGGTGAGCCTCCTGGGGCCACCTGCGCTGTCTCCAGCATCCTGATCTCTGCAATGTCAGTTCTAACGCTGCTGCTTAGAGTCCTCGTCCGTAGTCTAGATGGGTCGGGACAGTACCGATATGCTAAGTCTCACCCAGTGTCTTTCCTTTACTGTGGGTATCGCTTGAAGGGTTGGCTCTCGGATTGTCCCCATGCCACGAGTGAGTGTTTCTTGCCCTTCTCCTCAGGCGTCTTCACTGAGTGCTACAGGAAGGATGAGGAAAGAGCTCAGAAGCTGCTCGTCCGAGTGTCCGAGGCCTGGGGGAAGACCACCTGCCTGCAGCTGGCCCTGGAGGCCAAGGACATGAAATTCGTGTCTCATGGAGGCATCCAGGTGATTCCCTGGGGACCTGCTTCCACAGCTGGGTGCTTAGGTGGGCACAACCCTGACTCTGATGACATGGCTGGTCCCAGCCATGCAACTCTGTGGTGACTGGGATAGTGCCACAGGCAGATGGACGGGCACTTGTCTCCTGGTTTGGAGATGGGCAAATTGGGGTACAGCAAAGTAAGTGGCTGGTAGCCAGGGAGGCAGCAGCTCAAATGACAGGTGGCCCCCGGAGCTGGTGCCACCTAAGGGAGCCTCAGGAAGAACAGGGGGACAATATAGCCTTCATGGAACATTAAGGACCAGGGAACATACTCCTTTATTGATTGGTTATTCTTTTTTAAGATTTAGTTATTTATTTTGTGTATGTGAATACACTGTAGCTGTACAGATGGTTGTGAGCCTTCATGTGATTGTTGGGAATTGGGTTTTTTAGGACCTCTGCTTGCTCCAGTTGGCCCTGCTCGCTCAATCCCTGCTTGCTCCTGCCCAAAGATTTATTTTATTACTATATCTAAGTACACTGTAGCTGTCTTCAGACGCACTAGAAGAGGGCATCAGATCTCATTACGGATGGTTGTGAGCCACCATGTGGTTGCTGGGATTTGAACTTAGGACCTTCGGAAGAGCAGTCAGTGCCCTTACCTGCTGAGTCATCTCAGCCAGCCTTAAAGATGTGTTTATTATATATAAAAACACTGTAGCCAGACACCCCCAGAAGAGGGCATCAGATCTCATTACGGATGGTTGTGAGCCACCATATGGTTGCTGGGGTTTGAACTTAGTACGTTCCGGAGAGCAGTCCGTGCTCTTAACCACTGAGCCGTCTCTCCAGCCCTCGACTGGTTATTCTTAGAGCCCAGCCTATGCTATCACAACAACCACGGAGCTCCATGTGTCCTGGGCTGTGTAGAACCTGGGGACACCCGGGGAGGAATTGAATCTGGCCCACGGCACTGAGAAGGCTCTGCTTATGACTGCTTAGGAATGTGTGGCCTCAGGAGTTTGCAGAGATTGCGAATCCTGCAGCTGGAGGAGGGATGGCAGGCAGAAGGGGAGTCAGAGCCCCGTGTAATAAGTCCTGCTTCTTCCCCCCAACCCCAACTGGCTTGGCTCCAATCACTCAAACCCTCGTTCCTCTGCTGGCTGACAATGGGGTAACTGTCAGAGCCCTGTGATTATAAAGATGCGACCATCTCTCATCCTTGGGTGGCTGGGGTCTTGGGTGGGGGTCAGGCCTCTGGATACTCACCCTCTTGAGACCACCCTGTCCACAGGCTTTCCTAACCAAGGTGTGGTGGGGCCAGCTCTGTGTGGACAATGGCCTCTGGAGGATCATCCTGTGCATGCTGGCCTTCCCGCTGCTCTTCACTGGCTTCATCTCCTTCAGGTGAGGGGGAGGGACCCCTAGAATGTGCAGGAAGTAGAGGGAGTACCAACCACCAATGCTCAGTGCCACATTGGGTCAAATTTCCATGTCCTGAGTTTTCTGCTGGATACTGTACTGATGAGTAGTGTCTCCATGGCAACAGGGAGCCTGGAGTGGATGGGTGTGGCCTTGGTGCTGCAGCCGGCCTGGGTGGAAGATTGAAGACCAGGCCTGGCTGTGCTTCACTTGTGGTCCCCTTGGAGCACATGGGCTCTTGTCATGATGTCATTGTAGTTGGGTTCTTGGGTTCCCTGGGAGTTTAGGGCCAGATGCCAAGCCCCAGCCCAGGTGGCCAGGGGAAGCCCTCTCGAAGACTGGATCACATAGTCCACCACCTTCTCACAGCCTGACTGTTGGAAATGTGCCCTAGGGGAAACTGAGGCCCTGAGGAGCAGCCCCAGTCTACTTTGCCTTCTGGAGGCCCACCCTGCACAATTCCCTAGGAGGACCAGAAATCCATCTCATCCTGCGCTGGGGGAAGGGGGGGGTCACGGACATCACCCTGCGACCTTTGTAGTATCTTCTTCCCTTTTCCTGAGAGGAACGGAGCCGAGCCTGTGTTTCCCATAGAAGCTGTGACAAGAGGCGGCACATCGGAGCACAGCTCTTGGTCACCCTGTTAACTGACCCTTATGACAGTATTGATAGTCAGTCCTCATTAGTGGGGGCACCTGAGGCCTAAGAGCTCCTCTAAAGTTAAGAACACAGCACAGGAAACCTAACCCAGGCTCACAACCAAGCGTGGCTCTGGATAGGAGCTGGGATGTCTACAAGATTTACAGAGATTTGATGTTTGAAGAAACTTCTGTAACGTTTGGGGTCTTTAGGGCCAAAGCTGTCTTGCTGGCCTGTCTATAACTGCTAAGTGACCGCAGACATCAGGAGAGCTGTTCGTTTCTGAGTACCCTTGCCCCTCGAGTCAGGATGAGTAGGGATCCCAGGGACCAACGTCTGTGGGATGTCACCGTCCCCCGCTGTGTCTTCTCTTGCAGGGACAAGAGGCTGCAGGCACTGTGTCGCCCAGCCCGAGTCCGTGCCTTCTTCAATGCACCCGTGGTCATCTTCCATCTGAATATCCTCTCCTACTTCGCCTTTCTCTGCCTGTTTGCCTACGTGCTCATGGTGGACTTCCAGCCTTCTCCATCCTGGTGCGAGTACCTCATCTACCTGTGGCTCTTCTCCCTGGTGTGCGAAGAGACACGGCAGGTGCTCATCACTCCCTGATCAAGTGTCTGTTACTGATTGAGCCTCACCCAGGCCCTTCTCCCCCCAGGGGGTTGGGCAGAACCCCAGGAGGCCATTACCTACCCCTCCACTTGGGAGCTTTACCTCCATGGCCTGGCAGCCTTGTCTGAGGCTGGGCTTCTGGACTTTTCCAAGGCCAAACACTCACAGCTGACCTCAGTTTCCGGTGCTGCTAGAGGTTGAGCTGGTTCTGCGTGGCCCAAGGTGCCCCACCTGCCTAATCACCTTCTACGGCCACCTTTGAGTGGGCGTGTCTCCCCACAGTGCCAAGTGTGGGGCTCTGTGTGACTATTCGCAAAACACTTGGGCTGATGGAGAGCTATGGATATGGTTCATTCCACAAAAAGGGCTTAGAGTAAAATGTGCCAAACACAGAGGTTCCCCGGGGCCACCCAAGGACTGCTGACCCAGAGTATCTAGAGGTCCATTTCCTGAGGCAGGGGCAGAACTTGATGCTCCCTGCAAGGATGTGCAATGACAATCAGGGCCAGTGCCACTCAAACATTTTCTGCAAGCTCCAGGGTCCAGAGTTTGTACTGGGGGCCAGTCACGCAGATGTGACTCTGTCCTTGTGGCTGATCTGTCTCCAGTCCCTTTGGAGTCGAACTAGTCCTGAGTAGCCTATATGATGACCTGGACTAGCTCACACCCCCAATAAACAGGACGCTACTGCGAGGCTGTATATTCTAGGGACTTGAGGTCACCTTCTAGGATAAAGGTTTTCATGACCATTGAGGAGACTAATCCTTCACTCAGTTAGGGTCCCATTGCATCCTTGTGGTACCAGATTATATTGGGTGGACAACTTCCTGTTGGGAGACCCAAAGAAGAAAGAGGAGACCCCCAAGAAGGAACCATAGGACTGGAGCTAGATGAGGCTGAAGCAATGTTGAGGGCCTGGAAGTTTGGGCCTCCTCAGCTTCTGTAGCCAGCCCTTCCATGGAGGTCAGAACTTCTGTGTCCCCTGAACTCACATGGCAGCCCCAAAAGAGAGGGCACATGTGTCTCTTAGATTCTGTCCCTTAGGCTCAGGGAAAGGACATGCCTTTGTTGGGGACGTGGGACCAGAAAAGGGTGAGGATTACGGCCGGGCCAACCTTGTGAGGATCAGAAAATAGGCATCGTTCTGGATAGAGCAAAGATCCTTGTGGGAGGTGCTGGGAGGGAGGAGGGAGGCTCCCCATCACATGCATGCTCATGGGAGCGCGAGTGTGCGCACACACACACACACACACACACACATGCACACACACATGCACACACACATGCACACATGCACACACACATGCACACATGCACACACACATGCACACACACATGCACACATTCATTAGCACATAATCATGCGCACACATGTACACACAGGCTTAATAGCATCCCTGGTCCATGGGAGACTAGCAGTGATGTCTAGTAGGAACTTACCTCCATTTGTGCTGTTCGTTGGACTTGTTGAGTGCCAAGGTCTGCCCTGTGTCCAGCTGGCCCCCACCCTAGAGTCAAGATCTCTCCACAAAGGGCTTTGTGTAGGTGGCGCTGATGGAGATGTTGGCCTCCCCTAACTGTGGTCTCCTCAGTAGCTATTCTACGATCCCGATGGCTGCGGACTGATGAAGATGGCATCCCTGTACTTCAGTGATTTCTGGAACAAGCTGGATGTTGGGGCCATTCTGCTCTTCATAGTAGGACTGACCTGCCGGTAAGTAGCCAAGGTGACCCCCCCCCCCTTCTCCGTGTGAGGCACCCAGACCCAGCCAGTTTAAGAGAAGGTGGGGAGCTGGCTTGGCCCCTGACAGGTAGTCACTGAGCCCCAACTCTTGCCTGTCTGTGGATGGCCCAGATCATGTCTGCCCTTGGCACTCATGGAGAGATGGTGGTGGGTGCAACTGCTTTTTAACCATCTTGGGTTGCTGTCATAGGCAGAGGCCGCCAGCCATATTGTCTGTCTGAGCTTTCCAGACACAGTGTCCCCTTTGCCCCTCGCTGCTGGGTTATACCCCACTCATGACAGTTGTGTATCTGAGAATTGGTGGCCTTTTCCCTTCTCGAGGTGAGATTGGTATGGCCAAGGCTCCTGCAATTATTTCTGGGATGTCCTTGTACCTGAATATCTACCTCAGTTCTCTGAAGATATTCTGCCCTTGATGTCACCCTGGTCTTGGACATATTTAGGCCTGGCTGCTCCACAGCCCTGTACCACCAAGGACCACCCCAAGCTAGGGAGAGATTTTGGAAACCCCTGCCTCCTGGCGTGCTGAGCCTGAAGTGGTACCCTGCCTACTGCCAGGCTCATCTCAGCGACGCTGTACCCTGGGCGCATCATCCTGTCTTTGGACTTCATCATGTTCTGTCTCCGTCTCATGCATATCTTCACTATTAGCAAGACGCTGGGGCCCAAGATCATCATCGTGAAGCGGATGGTGAGGGCACAAGGGGCTGACCTGGGAGGGACTGGAACCTGTGGCCACCGAGAGGGAAGCTGAGAGCTGTGCTCATCATGAATGACGTAGGAAGGGGCGGGGCTTACCGCTTGTACTGCGTCTTAGCTCTGCCTCATCCCCAGAATCTGTGAACGTCCCTCCTACTGTTTTCTGGATGCCATCTCCCCAGCGCGGACCCCACTGCCGCTCAGAATGCAAGCCCTTTATTCTTTGGGTCAACATTGATCCCACTCCACGTCTTGGGTTTACCCCCTGGGAAGATGTCAGTGCGCTCTGTGGGGTGGCATGGAGGCCCTGGGATGCTCCCTAGCGTCCTGCATCTGTAGCCAGTGATAGTGGGGAGAAGGCATCCAGGGCGCCACCCGTTGTTTCTCTCTCTCTGCAGATGAAGGACGTCTTCTTCTTCCTCTTCCTCCTGGCGGTGTGGGTGGTGTCCTTCGGAGTGGCTAAGCAGGCCATTCTCATCCACAACGAGAGCCGCGTGGACTGGATCTTCCGCGGGGTTGTCTATCACTCTTACCTGACCATCTTTGGGCAGATCCCAACCTACATTGACGGTAGGAGCCAGGTGGTGGGCATCTAAGGGGCAAGAGGAAGAGAGATGGAGAGGAGGCGCTCCCTAGGACTCTCTCAGAGTCCAAGGTTGCAGGAGATGGGGTTCATTTCCAGCCAGGCTGTGTGGCTTTCTAAGGACCAGGAAAGTCTGGGACTCCACTGGGTCAGCTTGTCTCAGATGCTGATAGTCCTCAGCAGAGAGTGAAGGGTGCCTGCATTTCCCCATCGATGAGGAGCAGTCGCGTGTGACCTGGAACTTAAGCTATGTGGGAGATGTATCGGGCACGGTTGACAGTCACCCTGTCCCCCTTTCCCTCATCCCACTATAGTCAGAAATTACTTCGTACTCTCTGACAGAAAGATGACTTTCATGTGTGTGCATGTGTGTGTTTGTCTGAGGGTATGTGTGTGTGTGTGTGTGTGTGTGTGTGTGTGTGGTGTACTTTTGCCTGTATGTGAGCCTGTGCGTGCATGTACATGTATGAGTGTATGTATGTGAACATGGGTGTGTGTGTGCGCACGCGTATGTGAGTGCATGTGTGTAAGCGTGTATGCGTGTGTGGTGGCCAGAGGACGACCTCAGGTGTCATTTCATAGGAGCTACCCACCCTGTTCGTTTTTTTTGTTTGTTTTATACTTTTTCCTTAATTTCTATTTTACGTGTATGAGTGTTTGAGTGTTCACGTACTTGTAAGCATCCATGTGGGTGTTGAGAATCGAACCCAGTTCCTCTGAAAGGACTCGTAACCATTGAACCATCTTTCCAGCCCCTCATTTTTTTTTTTTTTTTATTTTTTTTTTTTTTTTTTTTTTTGAGACAGGATCTCTCAGTGGTCTGGGCCTTCCCTCGTAGGCTAAGCTGGCTGAGCAGAATCTCAGGGAGCCACCTGTCTCCTCCTTGGCACTGACCTTGAAAGTGTGAGGCATAACATCTGGCTTTTAACAAGGCCTCATGCTGTGAGGGGAGTATTTCCCAGTCCCTATATGTTTTGTTGTTGTTGTTGTTGTTGTTGTTTTTAACCAGCATCCTTCAGGTAGACTTCCCATAGCACAGCTACCCACAGAAGGTCCACACATGACACATGAACACGGAAGCTAGCTTCAGACCCCATCCCCTCCAACAGCTGCCTCTGTCCTCCCTCAGTCCCACAAAACCCTGCTCTGCTGCTGTCCACACATTTGCGCTCCGGGACATGTCACCCAAGCTAGAGCTAAGGTGGTGTGAAGTTGGCGGCATCTGGCTTTGTCACCCCGTGTCACGTTCAGGGTTCCCTGGGGTCATAGCAGGAAACAGCACTTCATCCCACTTCATCACTAAATTGTATTTCTTGGCATGGACGGAGCACCTCTTAGTTATCCGTAAGCTGGGACCACTTGCGTTCGATCTGGGTTTTGGCTACTGTGGCTGTCTCTGGTGTGATCTTATGTTTGTGCTCCCGTGCGGGTTCGTTTAACTCTACAAACACGCCGAGCCATTTCCACAGAGAGCGCGTGCTTCAGTTTCTTCACACTCATACTTGCGACTGTCAGGTGGGTGTCGGCAGCGTCTTCCTGTGGATTTGATTCACATTTCTCTAGTGGCTTCTGTGGATGTATTTCCGCGTGCTTACTTCCTGGACCATTTGTGGAAGTTCTTAGGAGAAATATCCAGTTCTATCTCAAGCTCATCTTTCCTCTTCCATTATATATATATATATATATATATATATATATATATATATATATATTTTATTATTGAGCTTTTAAAAGTTTTACCGTAGGGCCAGTTGGCGGCATTTTCTGTTACAACAAGGCTTATCTTTCTATTTTATTTATGAAAAGACAACTTTCTTTGAAGCATGGAATTTTAATGAAGTGCAGCTTGACTTTTAAAATCGCTCATGTATCACAGTGGAGAAGACACTGCCAAACCCAAGACTTTGAAAGGTTTACGAGTGAGGGTTTATAGCTTTTTCAAAAAAAATATATTTATTTATTTATTTTATGTATGTGAGTACTCTGCCGCTGTCTTCAGACACATCAGAAGAGGCCATCAGATCCCAGTACAGATGGTGGTGAGGCACCATGTGGTTGCTGGGAATTGAACTCAAGATCTCTGGAAGAGTAGTCAGTGGTCTTTTTTTTTTTATTTTTTTATTTTATGAGTATGTGTACTGTAGCTGTACAGATAGTTGTGAGCCTTCATCTGGTTGTTGGGAATTGACTTTTAGGACCTCTGCTTGCTCCAGTCACCCCTGCTTGCTCCTGTAGACCCCGCTCACTCTGGCCCAAAGATTTATTTATTATTATGAATAAGTACACTGTAGCTGTCTTCAGATGCACCAGAAGAGGGCATCAGATCTCATTATGGGTGGTTGTGAGCCACCATGTGGTTGCTGGGATTTGAACTCAGGACCTTTGGAAGAGCAGTCAGTGTTCTTAACCACTGAGCCATCTCGACAGCCCCCCAGTTTATAGCTTTGGATCATTCCTCTGGCCTCTGACTCATTTGCAGAGACTAGTGTCCAGCCCCAGTGTCCAGCCCCACTCCATCGGTGACACTGTCCTGGGCCCCTAAGGTTTGCTCTTGTATTTTCCTTTGTAATTTTATATGTATTGGCGTTTTGTTTGCATGTATGTCTATACATTACATGTGTGCTAAGTGCCCAGGGAGGTCAGAAGAAGGCACCAGATTCCCTGGAAATGGAGTTTCAGACCCTGTTTTTTTTCTCTTTTTCTTTTTTCTTTCTAGATGCATAGTCCTGAAACTGTCAGTGAATCTTCTGCCTCTGCTTCCCCAGTACTGGCACTGTATGCATCACTGGGCTTGACAAGGGTCATTCTTTCCCATGTCCCAGCAGCGTCACTTGAGTTGTCCTGTGAATGTCTGGAGCTGTTAAGTTCATTCTGGGGTAGTGTCTCCTTTTGTAGTGTGTGTTGCTCTTACTTTTCTTTTCTTTTTCTTTTTTAATTCCTACTATTTTTTAGATTTACTTTATTTTTAATGTGTGTGTGTGTGTGTGTGCGTGTCCATGTGAGGGTATATGTGTGCATAAACTTCAATGGTTTATGTTCCCGAATGAAAGATTTCTTTATAATATGTAAGTACACTGTAGCTGTGTCCAGACACACCAGAAGAGGGCGTCAGATCTCATTATGGGTGGTTGTGAGCCACCATGTGGTTGCTGGGATTTGAACTCAGGACCTTCGGAAAAGCAGTCAGTGCTCTTAACCACTGAGCCATCTCTCCAGCCCCCCAGCCTTTATATTTTAATGTGCCTCAGGCAGCATGATAGCTGTGCGCTGTCCTTGCAGTGCCTGAGTCCCCAGGAGCTGGAGTTATAGCTGTTGAGCGCCACCTGGAGTGGGTGCTGGGAACTGCACTTGGGTCTCTCGAAGGGAACCTTAGCTACTGAGCTGCCTCTCTACCCCCCCCCCCCCCCGATTATTTCTTTTAAAACCCTTTCTTTCTAACTAAATTTCTCAGGACCAAGACCCATACACTGATGACCATAGTCACGAGAAATGCCTTGGGAGAGAGACGGGTGGATCCTGGGGTATAGGGTGCCAACCTGGGAGACAGCTCTGGCTCCAGGGTCCCCCTAAACAGCCCACTTCCTGCTTGAGACTATCCCAGTATAGATGGTTCTTCTCTCAGGCTTTGGACCCTAATCTGACACAGCCAGCCCCTAACTCCTGGGATTCAGGTGTCCAAGGCTATGGGGACCCTCAGTGATCCATTGGCCCGGGTTCCTGGCAGCCAGTTTCTGGTGACTGACTGCATGGTTTTTGGTTGCTCCCTCCCATTTCCCAAAGGCGTGAATTTCAGCATGGACCAGTGCAGCCCCAACGCCACGGACCCCTACAAGCCCAAGTGTCCTGAGAGCGACTGGACAGGGCAGGCACCCGCCTTCCCTGAGTGGCTGACAGTCACCCTGCTCTGCCTCTACCTGCTCTTCGCCAACATCCTGCTGCTTAACTTACTCATCGCCATGTTCAAGTGAGTGTGGGCTCTTGTGCAGGGCAGGGCTCTCCTGGGCTGGCATGTGACAACCATGTAACAACCTGATGGTGTGTGTGTGTGTGTGTGTGTGCGTCCAGCATGTCATCCTGTCTGTGTCACCATTCCTAGGGGTCCAGAAGCTCTTGTCTGGTTTATGTTCCCGAATGAAAAGACACAGACACAGCTTTTATTTATTTATTTATTTATTTTTAAAGATTTCTCTATAATATGTAAGTACACTGTAGCTGTTTCCAGACACACCAGAAGAGGGCATCGGATCTCATTACTGGTAGTTGTGAGCCACCTTGTGGTTGCTGGGATTCGAACTCAGGACCTTCGGAAAAGCAGTCAGTGCTCTTAACCGCTGAGCCATCTCTCCAGCCCCCCAGCCTTTATATTTTAATGTGCCTTAGGCAGTAGCTGGGCCACTGCCTACCCTCCACGCTGTTAGAACCCACCTCCTGCTGATAATCCCGAGTTACTTCTTACTAACTAACTTCTACGAAAATTCCATCTCAGCTGCTCTTGACCCAACTGAGTGGCCCTGTTCTTTTGCCCCACCCCATTCCTTTTTTTTTTTTTATTTCGAGACAGGGTTTCTCTGTGTAGCCCTTGCTGTCCTGGAACTCATTCTGTAGACCAGGCTGGCCTCGAACTCAGAAATCCACCTGCCTCTGCCTCTGCCTCCCAAGTGCTGGGATTAAAGGCGTGCGCCACCACCGCCCGACTCTCTTGGCCCCTTTACATGGCGTCTCTGCTTCTCTCTTCTGCACACTCTTCAAGCTTGTCACCTCTCCTTCCTCTTTTCCTTCTCCAAGTCCCAAGCCCAGTACCCCAAATCCCGCCTCTGTCTCTCCTCCCCAGCTATTGGCTGCTGGTATAGGTAGGGAGTGAGGAGGACTTTGTCTCTTAGGTGGCAAAAGCCATCTGACAAAGTGGTACGCGTTCCTTCCCCTGCTCCTGGGTCTCCGTGTCAGACTTGGGTACCTGAAGTCCCCGTGACATCATCTTCTGCTTGTCCAAACCGCTAGATACACACATTGGCTCTGTCTAGCCCCTCCCCAGTGCCATCTTCGCTTATCCCTGAACAGAAATCTAAAATTCTCGTGATCTCCTGCTCCACACCCGCTTCCAAAAAGCTGGCTGCCTCTCGGCCTTTGGGCGTGCTTCCTGCTCACCTGCCTCTGCTCTTCCAGGCTGGACTGCTGTGTCCCCCAAACATTCTGATACCTACGTCTCTGCCTCCCACCAGCTACACCTTCCAGGAGGTGCAGGAACACACCGACCAGATCTGGAAGTTCCAGCGCCACGACCTGATTGAGGAGTACCATGGCCGGCCCCCGGCCCCTCCCCCACTCATCCTCCTCAGCCACCTGCAGCTCTTGATCAAGAGGATTGTCCTGAAGATTCCTGCCAAGCGGCACAAGCAGCTCAGTAAGTCCCCTTGTCCCCAAACTGCAGTCCCACATACGCTAATTGGTTCCCCTCCCCTCCCACGCACCCAAAACTGTTTGCAAGAGAACGCCTGCGCAAAGCTTCTGTGGGACCTTGCCCACAGTTAATTCCGATTGGTAAATAAAGGTGCCAGCAGCCAATAGCTGGGGAGGAGAGACGGAGGCGGGATTTAGGGTTCCCAAAGCCCTGGAAAGTCAGTAGACAGGCTAAGCTCTCGAGCTCTTGGGCTTTCCCTGCACCTGGAGATGGGGGTGATAGACCCTTTCCATGGGGCTCTGGTGAGTTATGGAATCCCCGTTAACCCTATCCTGTCTACAGAGAACAAGCTGGAGAAGAACGAGGAGACAGCCCTCCTGTCCTGGGAGCTCTACCTGAAGGAGAATTACCTGCAGAACCAGCAGTACCAGCATAATCAGCGGCCAGAGCAGAAGATCCAGGACATCAGTGAGAAGTACAGAGGCTGAGACACACGCCCCCCGGGCGGGGGTGCGCCCTTAAAGCCGTGCCCCACAGCTCTAAAGCCATCCTAAGTGTGGTCCCATGGGGGAGGACTCATGCTCAACTTCTGGGGGGGGGGGGGAGAAAACTGGATATCCGTGTGCTCAGACAAACAAACAGGGCACCCGGTCGTGATAATGAAGGTGGTGATGGAGATGATGGTGGTGATGGATGGTGATGGTGATGATTATGGTATTGATGATGGCAGGGGTGGTAATGGAAATGGTGTCGATGTGCCATGGTGACAAGGGTCTTAGTGCTGGAGGTCATGGTAACTATAGTGCTGGTGATGGCGATAATGTTCGAGACGGTGGTGTTGAGATTGGTGGTTCTGTTCCCGATAGTACTGGTAGTTACAGTGACAACGATGGTAACGTCGAGAAGCCTCAGTGAACCGGCTGACAACCACAGCCCCTTCTACCTAGTATGGTGGGAGAGTTAGGCAAAGATGCACCATTTGCTTGAGTTTGGGGGGCAATGACATCCTTGGGTGTTATCCTTGGAACACCCTCTGCTGAGACCAGTCTTCGACTCACTGTTGTTGCATCAAGAGTCCGCCCTGCTTCCAAACTCTCTGCCCTCACCTTTAAGTGATTCTGCAGGCTGGCCGGCAGGTTGCCTGGTGTGTTGGTTGACGGCTTTGTGAGTCAAGTTCGTTTGTGGTTTATTGGTGGAGTTGGAGGTAAGCTCATTGGTTGGCAAATGTATCAGCTGATTGCTTGGGAGTGATATTGGTTACTTTCCGGTAGCTGTGATAAAACACTACGACCCAGGCAACTTACAGAGGAAAGAGTTCATTTGGACTTACGGGTGCAGAAAGTTAGAGTCCATAGCAGTGGGAACCACATAGCAGCAGGTGGCGGATGTTTCAGCAGGAACGCAAAGCGGAGAGCTCACATCTTGAACGTCTAGCACAAAACAGAGAGGGCAAATCTCAGAATCCACCTGTGACACACTTCCTTTAGCAAGAATGGACCACCGATCCCTTCCCAAACATGGCCATCTGCTGGGGACCAAACATTCAAATGCCCAAGAGTTGGAAGAGGACATTTTTATTTGAACCATCACAATGAGGTAGGGTAGTGCCCAGCTATCCCTCCATGAGCTTCCTGAAAGCAGGGACAGAATCCTACAGTGTCCCCACAGTCCTTGGCCCCCATAGAAAGCCCAGAGCCTGGCAGAAAGCTAGTGAGTGCTGTGTGGTCCTTGAGCTCTGGATCCTGGCCTGGGCTGGCTGACAGCAAGCTGGGCCGCTGTGTTCTTTGCTGTCACTACATTCTCATTATCTTTAAAGGGCACGTGCCAGGGTCCGTGGGGTCTCTCAGCACCCGCTGTTGTCTGCTCTTCAAGGGTGATTGTGTGGTGTCATTGGATTTTGAACAATAGTTGTACCCACTGCCCAGATACTGGGCTGCGTGGTGTCCACGGAACTTCTGAAATGGGGATTGTGTTTGATGGCCTTGCAGCTGGATCAGCAGAGTCAGCATGAAGGTCCTGACAGGCACGATGTCAAGGGCTTGCTGTTGATGGAGGACAGGACGTGCCTCCTAGGAGGTGTTGGTTGCTTCCACCTTTCCTGCCATAGGAATGGGTTGCTTCAGGGACCCCCTGTTCCGCAGGGTGATAAAAGTTCTGGCCTGGTGGGCAAAGAATTCGGCGAGTGACAAACAGACACGACACAAGGGAGTGTGGTAACGGAATGCCATTTGTACAAAGTCGAAGTCAGTCTTATATAGTATACAGAAAACAGGGCAAACGACAGAAGTCACGTAGGCAGGAGACGGCCACATCAAGGTCAGTGAGAACAAGCAGCCAGGTGCAAGGCGGAGGAGCAGTGGTGTCCTTCTTCCTGGGCTATTTTGGTAGCCCCAAGATAAATTCTCTGGGTCTGTCTGAGGCAAGAAGCTGAAAGTCGTATCCTAGCATCCTTGGTTGTAACACAGATAATTAGTGATGGAAGTCCTACAACTTCTAACTTCTCTCTGGCAGTAAAACAATTCTGCCTCATGTGAGACTGCTCTTGATAATAAGTGCCTGACTGCTATCTCTAACTCTTGAGACACCCTGTCTGGTAAGACAGCTTCTTAGTAAAAAATCCAAGCTAATTACAGCTAGGAAATCTATTAGGATCACTGAAACACTGTGGAGGCCAGGAAATAATGTTTAATCTAATAACAAAATATTTCTCAGGGCACCTTTATGCCTGAATAAAGAAAGCACACAGATCTCTCCACAGACTTTAGCAGAGATCAATCTGGAACATATTTGAGCTAGGAAATGTCAGCGACTGACTACCTCAGGAGACTGACTCCTTTTTGAAGTGTATGCCTCAGGTCTGTGATCGGGTTTTTAGGCCTGTCCAGACAGTGTCCACACGAGTTCTCTGTGACACTTACCATGGAGGGGACAAAGACTCAGGAAAGGGACAGAAGAAGAACAGACCAGTGTTTGCTGCCCGTGAACAGTGTGCCCCGGACTTGGGGGCCTGTCCTTGCAATTTTGCATTCTCCTGCATCAGGGAACTAGGCTGGCCTCGAAGAAGTCAGTGGCATGAGCCCACTCAGCCCTTATCCCAGACTTTCCTCCTTGTCGGAGCCTCAGAATGGATCCGATGTCCAGTTTCCAGCCTGGGGCCCGGAGTGGCAATAATATCTAGCATGCTAAGGTGTAGCAGCATCTCAGAATCTCTGGCTCGTTGTCTAGAAACCTAAGCATTCAGTAGGCAAGCGCTGTGAAGCACAGAGACAGGGGAAGTGATGAACAAGTAGTCCCTGACACCTGGTGAGGATCCTGGCCTGGTTCACCTTCTCTCTGGGGTCACCGAGAAGGATCTGAGGCCCAGGGAGGTGCCCTGCTGAGTTAAGTCGATTCCAGCCCCTCACCCCCACAGCATGGCTGGAAGTTTCGGGGATTCTGCCAGTCTCAAGGTTCCCGGTTCCCGTGTGTCACTGGGACTGAACTGTGGGGTTCCAAACGTGCTGTAAACATCATCCTCGAATGTTTGTAAAGTTGTCTTGGGGGGCGGGGGGGCGGGAGGAAGACAAAGGTACCAGAGTGTCTTTTGTGAAACAACACCGTGCATGGGAAAGTAGACGCCAGCCCACGCATCGCGGTCCTTAGCTTCCCTTCCCTGGGTGGCTGCTTAAATTGGGGTCATATCCCAGAAACGCTCAACGGATATCACCATGTGGCTCACTTTATTACAAAAGGATATTGCTAGCAGTTGGCACTGCAAGTGGGAGGAAGTGAATGAATCCCTGGGCAAAACTAGGGAGGCAAGTGAGCATGCATCCATGCAGGCGTACAGGCAGGCATCGGCCTGCCGTTGGTTTAACTTTAAACATAGCTGGCGGGGAGGGCAATGGGACTTCTGGTTCAAACAAAACATTCCCCAACAACCCATGTCTTACCCATACCAGCCCAGCTGTCCCCCGCCCCGCCCCCCACCAAAGCCTTGTCATCTGAGGTAGCTTTCAGAGCTCATGGCCCAACACCAAAAGGCAAACCCAGACAAGTGGGTTGCTGTGAATGCCATTCCCCCTCTCCCCCCCAGCTGACACCTCCAAAGTCGCATTGGGCTAAGCCGCATGAGCCTGGGTTGTCCCAGTGCTGGGACAGTTTTATTTCATGATACAGATGTGTGTTGTAGATTCTTTCAAATTACAAGAGACAGTATTGAAGTGAGATGCCACGCCCAGGCTGCTGGGTTCGGTGGGGTTGTCTGGAATTGGGGGGGGGGGGTCTCATTTGTCCATTTTGTCCTCTTTCAGAGTGGACACCATGGTGGAACTGCTGGACATGGACCAGGTGAAGAGGTCAGGCTCCACGGAGCAGAGGCTGGCCTCCCTGGAGGAGCAGGTAGGTAGGTAGGAAGTCAGGGCGTTATGGGGAATTTTGTGTTGTGGTATGGCAACACTGAGACCAAGCACTTTGGGAAAAGATGTAGGGGAGGGAGGGAGGAAGAGAGAGGAGAGAAGTGGAAGTGAGGCATACAAACACATACACACACACACACACACACACACAC
>JADRCD010218184.1:12390-45038 GCA_019843815.1 Montemys delectorum | reverse complement strand
AACGTGCTCATTAGTAATGTGAATTTTTTCCCCTTCTAAATACTCTCAATCTATGATTGGTAGTGTCAATGGCTACAGAAGATCACATTTTCTGAAAACTCAGAAATAGGGACAGCTTTCAGCCAAAGGAAGTCTTATACCACATATTGGCTGAGAAAAGAGATTTATATTCTACAAAACACATTCTCCAGCACTAACTGCCTAAGTATGAAGTATTAGATCAGGTTCTGCTTGTTCGCCATATAAGATGTCTTCACGTGGAAAGATGCTCATTGTGAAACATCATCCTCTCCTGCGCCTTCCTCACCCACAACACACCCCTCAGCAATGTTGGTCAGGTAGCTATTTGTGGTATGAATTTTAGAACACATCAGAGAAGGCCCACTTCCTTGCATGTTAAGGTAATCTTTTAAAGGTTGCTCTGCAACCAATGTGAGCTTTCAAGATAAGGCCCTGTGAGCAATGCTTTCTTGTCTGAGAGAGAGTATTCTGAGAGCCACCTTTGATGTTTCAAGCTCCTTTTCTTTTGCTTTTCCGTTCGCAAAGTTGGTGCTTTTAAGAAAAATATATTTTGGAACATTTCATTGCTCATTTGTAGTCACAAGGAAGAAAGGCTTGGAATTTCTTCTGTTTGAATATCGCTATTAAAGTGGACAAGAAAGGTTTCCAGATCTTAAGAACCTAGGATAACTCATAGAAAATTTGATTAAAAACTTTTTTCTAATTTGAAAGATTAGCGTATGCAAGTGGTAGGCAAGCACAGTTGTCATGTTGTCTTGAAGAGTCATGGTGGTAAAGTATTAATCATGACTGATTTTGGATACACATAATATCAGTTGTATTGCTGCATACAGATTCTTGAAAACCTTCATGGAAGACGCTATCAGGTCTGGGATTTGGTTCTAGCCTACTACCAAAGCCCCATGTTAGCCTGCTATTGTTGTAGCCCTCTGCAGAAGATCCATGATTCTTGTGATACAGAGGAGCTGGCTGTGTATTGGGGGAGGAGTGCAAAGGGAAAGATGTATATATGCGTGTGTTTGTGGAAGCCAGGTCAATATCAGGTATCTCCCTTAATAGGTTGTGCACTTTATTCTTTTGAGGCAGGGTTTCTCAGTTGAATATGAACTTGCTATTTTAGCCAAGCTGTCTGGCCAGTGAGGGCAGTATCAACCTGTCTGAATTCCTCAACCCTGAGGTTACAAAAACACAAAGCAATCAGCTTTATGTGGGCACTGGGATATGAACTCATGTCCTCCCTCATATTTGCATAGCAGACAGAGACTTTACCTATAGAGCTGTCTCCCTAGTGCCTCCTTCACACTCCCACCCTCCTATCCACTGTGCTTTAGACTTTCTTGCACTTTGAACCTTTGAAAGTGAGGTGGTGAGCCCAGAGGCTACTCAAAGAGGATGTGCACCTTAGTTGAAGAATATTGGGCAGGGGAAGCTGCAACTTATTCATCAGGCAGGAAGGAAGTCTGTTACTCTCCAGGGCTTTACATGGGCTCAGATTAGAAAGTTACCAGTTAGCTGACAAACTCTAAACTCAGGTAGTAAACAGGAGATGTTATATTGTGGGCTTGGTACATTCAACAAGGTGTATATTGGAGAAGAGGCCCAAGGACCAAGAGGACTTTTTCATCCCTCCTAGGAAATGTGTTATTTATATCACGAGGTCTATTAGTATATAATTATGTTAATGCATGACTTCGTTGATGAAGCAAACTCTCTCCCCAAACAGAAACCAAACCCGCAGTTCTCTCACAAGAAATAGAAGAAAATCTATTTTGGAACCAAATATGAGTGTCTATGGCCCGAGGACACAAATTCAAGTTACCCCACGTCTTGGGGCCTGTATTGCTGTGATAACACACTTTGACCAAAAGCATCTTAGGGAGGAAAGGGTTATTTTCACCTTACAGCTTATAGTCTATCAGCGGAGAAGCCAGAGGAAGAAATCAAGGCAGGAACCTGGAGGCAGGAGCTGATGCAGAGGATGATATGGAGCAGTGCTGCTTGATGGGTTGCTCCTCATAGAGAGTTCTGCCTGCTTTCTTACACACCTGGGACCACCTGTCCAGGGATAGATAGCACCACACACTGTAGTATGTGCCCTCCCACATCAGTCACCAGTCAAGAAGATGCCACAGGCTCGACCAGTAACCAATGTGGTGGGGGTATTTATTGCCTTAATTGAAGTTACTTCTTCCCGAATGACTAACATACCAAGTTGCCATAAAACTGGCCAGGATGCCCCAATATGGCAACAGCTTCATAAAGTTTTTATGGTGGCTGACCAAAGGAAAACATGAATGAAGATGCTTTTCAAATACTTTGGAGGACACATTAAATGGACAAATCTCAGTGCAGTAAAGAAATGGCTGCTACCAGCCTCAGATGGTGTCTGGGCGTCTTCTTGGCCACTGGATGCTAGGGGTTTGTACATTCCAAAGCATTTATCTAACAGTCACAAAGATGTTACATCACCACAAAGGTGGAAAATAAAAATCCGTTTAGGAGCCTGAGAGCATGCAAGGTAATTTGGCTCTGGACCTGCAACTTTGAGTTCTTCACAATCCCTGAGGGTCTAATCAATCAACTTGTAAAGAATTTAACAAGGGTGTGACTCTCTATGGGGAGCATTGGTTTACACATGTGCAATACATGGATTTTAAATGGTCTTTTAAGTCTTTTGTTATTGTTTAACTCAAGACGAGGCGTAAATCATGGTGTTTCTATTGCTTTGTGTTTTAAAAATACAAGAAAAACCCCTTTCGTGGCATATATCACCAACATGAGAAAAGCTACCACCCTGCTGCCATTTTGCAGGGGTGTCTGCTTTGCATCATAATTCATTACGCATGGTAGAATAAAAGAATTTCAAAACAGACATACTTAGCAGCTCCCAAGGCAAGCTGCACTAAAATATAGCTAGCTGCCTTGAAGCCATACTGTTTATATATAAAAAGACAGGTTCCATATGTGAACAAGGCTCATGGCAACTCAGAATTTCAATTTAAACAGAGACACCAAGTCAGATTACAACATCACAAGAGGATTTGGGAAAAGGGTGGAGCTTTTTCACAGTGGACTTTGAGTCGTCTATGCCGGACACTGGCAGCACGGGGGGCTTTGAGACCACAAGGGTTGCTGAAATCTATTCCAAAGTAGTGGCAGCAAGCTTGGCAGAAAGACTAATTGGGCCAGAGAAAACCTTCCTCCAAAAGAAAGTCTTCTGTGTTGGCAGCAGCTTGCCCACGTGTGCCTGCCTCCCTCCCGGAGCAGCAGCTAGCTCTCAGCTGTTCCCACGTGGGCGTGTCAGCCAGTGCAAGGCATATGCATGCAAATCTGTGTCATCCTGCTGCTATGCTTCGGTATCCACCGTGTGATACAAATTAGCGTTATTCATCTGAAATAGCATTCTTCCATTCTAAAGGGGAGAAGGGGATATTTTTAAAAAAAAAAAAAAGGTTTAATTTTGAGTAGAACTTCATTTTGAATTTTATTCAATTTTAATTCAAATAGGATTGTATTGTAATAGTTGAGGTGACACATTTCTGGTCATGAAGCTCCTTCCCCATATATCATAATGGCTTATTTCCCTACATATATGTAAGCATTAGGACATAGTGAGTTACATGTTATGGTCGTATATGTTCTTTACAGGCAATACAAAAGCTGCAGAATACAGCTTTTAAAGAATATGTTTTATGACATAATTGAAAATAGAGAAGGAAAACATTCTTGGGATAATTTCACTTTTTTCGTATATTAAATATAGACTGATGTAACTAACTAACGAATAGGCATAACAGCATGTTATTTGAGGCTTCATAGTGCATCCACTGAATCATGTGTTAATGAATCTCCCTTTGGAACTTCCTTCTGGAACACGATGAGATTTATTGGCAAAGTGTTTGGAGCCCTTTCCATCATGCATTGTCGAAAAGGAGAGCAATTATTTGGAAAAGATTTTGAGAACGGCACAGACCCAGGTTTTCATAGTTTATGTAAACAGTTGTGTTTATTTGGTGTGGAACTGTGCTACTAACGCAGAACACTGACACTTTCTTAGGTCTCCCACTTTCCCCCCTCTAGAATGCTGTTTCTTCCCCAGCATTAATTTATCAGACAATTTCCCAGAGAAATTGGAAGCCCATGGCCTCTGATAGTATAGTTTCCCCAATTTCTTTTTATGAACAAAACTTAATCATAATTTAAACAGAATCTCAGACCTATGGATATCATGGTTACAGCACCAGTACAGTAAGGAATGGATAACTAAAAGACAAGAGTGAAGACACCCTACTCTGTCTGTCTGTGAGGATGTGCACTATGGGGAAAGTCATTAAAGAGACATCCACTTCTCCTATCCCAGAAGGCTGACCAAGGCTAAGGTAACTTCACTGGCCAGTGTGGCTTCTGGTGAGGCTCTCTTCCAGGCTGGCATAAATATGCCTTCCAGTTTTGTCTTCACATGGTACAGATAGCCATTTTTCCCCCCAGCTTTTAGATTAAAGATAAAAGGCATATTTTAAAACCACTAATCCTATCATGAGAAATCTACCCTCATGACCACATCTAAATCTAATCATTTCTAAGAGGCCTAAGATCAAACCCTATCGCACTTAAGGCTGGAGCTCCAAAATAGGAATGTGGGGGGATGCTGTTCCGTCTGCTGCACATTAACCACCCATTAGCTAGTCCAAATACGAGATCAGCTTTGAGGCACACCACAGGCCTGTGGAATGTTAGGCTACAACCTCTGGTTTCCAGTGATTAAGGGCATCCCTCCTCAGCAGAGAAGACTGCTTGTCCTGATTCCAGCTGCCTCAAAGGCACTGGATGAGATGCCACAGCTTCTGAGGAAAACATTTTACTTCAGATAAAAGGTTTCTCTAAAATGCTGCCACTGTATTTTGTTTTTCCATTCTCATTTCACGAAGCTCAAAGCTATCAAAATTTAATTTGAAAGCTCACTATCTGCATTATCTTTCAAAGCGACCTCCTTTTCCATTTCTGGTTTTTAATCAACTTGTCTCATCAAAATCAGTGCTTCGGACCTTCTAATGAATAGTTTAGTCAGAGCCCCAGGAGTGTCAGAGGCACAAAGTCAAGAGTGTGCCACGTGGCTTTGGGCTTCTCATGGCCAGAGGCCTCCTTCTGGTCCTCACTGGTTTCTGGCTCCTAGCATCCTGGCACATGATGTATCATACCTACGGTGTTTGGGGTTAAAGAGTAAGATATTTGCCCAGGTCGGAAGTGTGTCAAGTGCTTCATAGGAATGATTAGAAATGATCAACATGAACTCTACAATTCTGAAAGTCTGTGCTCCTTAGAAGGCTGCTTGTTTCTTAGCGTGGATTCTCAGAGGAGCTGGATGATGAGATAGGAAAGAATACTTGCAAATGAAGCCCAGTCTGAGTAAGCCCGGCATGGAAAACTCAGGGGCACTGAGGAGCCATACAAATGAGTGACAAGGATCCAAAGGATGAGTCATTGAGTTAAACAAATAACTAAAAGGCAACTTATAAAATAAAGCATTTAATTGGGGGACTTGCTTAGAGTTTTAGAGTGTGAGTCCATGGTCTTCATGGACTCATGGCAGGGAGCAGACAAGTCCACTGCCAGTGACATAACTCCAGCAAGGCCACATGTCCCAATCGCTCCTACACAGTCTACCAACTAGGAACCAAATATTCAAATATATGAGTCTATTGTGTCCATTCACATTCTATCCACCACAAGTTTATCTTAATGAGTGAGAAATTAACTATAAAGAATGGAAAATTGTGTAACATTTATTATATGACATTTGAGAATTAGAAGTGAGATGGTTTAAGATAATATTTCAAAGAAAAACATTTTGCAAGATATTTATAAATTGTGATAAAAAGACTCAAATTAAATTGGGGTCCAGTGAAATGACTCAGCAGCTAAAGGCACCTGCTACCAAGACAGATATCCACTGGGTAATATCCAGGGCCTCTAACTCTGCTCTGACCATTTTGATCTCTTGAACATTGTTTGTATTCACAGTATACCAAGATATAAGTGTTAACTTGTTTTAGGAAGGACAGGCTCTGTTACCTTAAAGCCAAGAAATGAAGTCATTTATAACCTGGGTTGTTATTTAAAGAGGCATACTTAAATACTGAACCCCCGATGACATCACCAGCCAAAAATCTCTTGTAGCATTACTGACTGGAAGTCAAGAGGTAAGATTCTCTTTTAGTTCCACCAGTGAGAATATGAAAATGGCTTCACTTCCTTAAGTGTCAATTTTCAGCGCTGTAAAATCTATCTGAAGGGTCCTAACTATGCATAACTGTGATATCACAGAGTTAAAGCAATGCGTAATTGTACCATATCTTGTATATATGTCTTACAAACTAAATCTAATAATACATTATCTGGTCAGGCAACTAGCAAATATTTATCGAATGCTTTGTACCTGCATGGTAGGGTTACTCTATAATTGAATTACCATGAATTTGTATTTATATGTTAGAGAAGTAGGGACAGATACTCAAATACTAGGCATAATGTACAAAAATATATGGGTGAATTTATTTCTGATAGCAACCAATACTTTGATGAAAATAATTGAAATCAATGATCTATAAAAATAATAGGTATTGGAGATATTTTGCATATATTATGCTGTATATTTAGAGAAGGGACATGATGCACTCAAGGGTTTTGGTGATCTTTAGTATAATACACTAGAACTATTTCAAATTCAGTGTTTTTATTTTTATTATGAATATTGTAGTCTTTTGAATGAGAATAGCTCCCATAGGCCTATATATTTTAATACTTGATTCCTCATTGGAATTATTTGGGAAGGATTAGGAGGTGTGATCTTGTTAATGAGGCATTACTGGGAAGCCCATGTCATTCCCAGATGTCCCTTTCTCTTTGCCTAAAACTTGTAGATTAGATGTAACTTCTCAGGTATAGTTTCAGTGCCATTGATGGCCATGGATTCACCCTCAGAAATTGTGAGCTTCCATTATAAATGACTTTTTTAAAAAACAAAAACAAAAACATAAACAAAAACCAAATAAGTTTCTTTGGTCTTGGTGTTTTGTCATGGCAACAGAAAAATAACTGAAGTACAGAGTCAATGTAAGTGTAAAAACAGAAAACAAACTAGGGGGTGAATAGATGTCTCGGTGGTTAAGAGTGCTGGCTGCTCTTGCAAAGGACCCAGGTTCAGTTCCCAGCACCGCATAGCTTCTTATGACCATCTGTAACTCCAGCTCCAAGGGAATCGAGTTCTCTCCTCTGGCCTCTGTGAACACCAGCCATGAATGAGTTATACTGACACACATGCAGGGAAAGTATTCGTACACATAAAATAAACATAAATAAATCTAATAAAAAGAAAAGCAAAAAGGGTCTCTTAGAACAGGTAAATATAAAATTATATGCCTTAGAAGTTCATGGCAAGCTAATATATACCATATGCCTGTGGCCAGTCCCACTAATGTAGAGGCTGAGGCCAGAGGGTTGTCCATTCTAGACCAGAACAGATCAGGCTATATAGCAGGATACTGATTCAAAAAGGAAAGAAGTCATAAACAGAAATGCTTTAGCACTTTCATTAGTTTTTAAAAGGAGAAAACTGTTAAATGTGTGAATAATTCTGTCTTTCATGTAGTAAAATAGCAAGCTCAGTGAGTCAGATTGTGGGGCAGGATCATGAGCCTCTATAAGCAGGAAGAACAATGCCAGAGGGGGTCTCAGTATGGCAGATTAAAAAAAGATTAATGAAAATATTCAAAGCTTTTAAGACTTCATAGATTTTTATCTTGTTTTTTAAAACAAAATCCCAAACATTCAGTTTTACCAAATGAAGACTCAGGAGCCAGATGCCCTGGTGAAAGCCTGCTGTTCAGACAGGCAGAACAAGCACCCGGCTGACTTTTCGTCATAACAGATGGCCCAGAAAGAAAAAAAAAAACCTCTCCTCCAGGCTGTCTTTAAAAACCCTCCCAACTGAATGCCCCTCCTTTCTACTTCCTGTGTGTCTCTGTCAGTCCTCCCGACTTCCTCTTACTCTGTTTTGTTGTTTCGTTTTTTGTAGTTTTTTCTGTGTTCACTCCCTTTCAGCTGGCTGCCTTATTTGCCTCTTGACCTATGGTTCACTTTGCACAGTCTTGTTTAAAATGAACAGAAAGCTCTCAGATTAAAGGTGTGGGCTAGGGCTGAGCCACACCATAACTAGAAATAGATGTTTCCAGTGCAGAATCCCACAGTGTGGTCAAATATCCTGCAACACTCTTGGTTAGAGGTGTTTGCTAGGGCTGAGCCACTCAACTCGAGACAACTAGGGACAAGTTTTTGTTTGTTTGTTTGTTTCAGTAAACAATCTCAGATTTCAGTGTGATCAAACATCCCGCAACAATTTATCTTTTAGAACAGTTTTGGGTAGACAAGAAATTTGCCTAGCAGATGGGAAGATGACTCAGTGGCTAAAGTGCTTGTCACACAAGTGTGATACATGATTCTCCAAACCCATGCATATGCCAACTGGACCTGGCAGCTTGCGTGTACTCCCAGCCTGGGAAGGCAGAGCTAAGAGATCCCCATAGCAAGCTGGCTAATGAGACTAGAAGTCTCACCGAGCTAAGTTTGACAGACAGACTAACTTCTTTGAATAGATGCCCCCAAGTCATTTGCCCATTTTTAAAACTGGTCCACGATCAGATTGACGTTTCAGATGTTCTTTTGTCCTGTGGCCTGTTTCTTCATTTTATTTACCGTGCTTTTTGCCAAACAAGTTTTTTTTTTTTTTTTTTTTTTTTTTTTTCAGTTTCAGTGAAGCCCAGTGTCCTGTTTGTAAGACTCATGAGTTATTCTCCAAACCCAAGGCTACCAGTCCTTTCCTTCGTTATCACAGCCTTACACTTTAATTTTTTTTTTAATTAGATGCAAGCCTGGTACTGCTCTCCATTTATTCCTGTGTTATTTATTGAGTAACTACCTTTTTCCATTATAAACTCCATTATCTGGTAGCTAATATGTGCTACTACTATTTACCCCCTCCCCAGATGTGTAAAATTAATCAATCAAAACATCCATTTTTTTTTTTTTTTTTTTTTGCTGGGCAGTGGTGGCGCACGCCTTTAATCTCAGCACTTGGGAGGCAGAGACAGGTGACTTTCTGAGTTTGAGGCCAGCCTGGTCTACAGAGTGAGTTCCAGGACAGCCAGGGCTACACAGAGAAACCCTGTCTTGAAAAAAATAAAAACAAAACAAAACAAAAAAATTAAATAAAATAAAAAAATAAAATAAATTCCAAATTTTATGGAAGTTTATGGCTCTTCAAGACATGGAAACTATAGCTTAACCAGAAACATGTCTCAGATCAAGTGGCCTGTGAGATTTCTGTTTCGGTCTGCAATCCTGGTACCTTAGACTTCTTGTGTTAACCACTTGACTGTTTAATGTCGTTTAGTATGCGCTAAGAAAAGTCCTTATTTATTTAATCCAGGCCTGATTGCAATTTATAGGTTAACCATGCCTCCTCTGGAGCCTTTGTTTTGCCCTTTAAACATTACCACGATTGTAATTTGTTTAATATTAAACCCATCTTTATTTAAAATTATGAATATAAACACAGAAATAAATCTTATTTGTTTTTATAATTTTCTGTTCTTTTTATTGCTTCAGAATTTCACACACACACACACACACACACACACACACACGCTTTGACCAAATCTACCTCTCCATTCCTGAGTCCACCCCTACTGCTTGTATGTGCATGGGTGTAGGGTGTCTGCATGGCCATGGCTAGCCCTTCTGGGGCTTTGTCCCTGAAGAAAACTGACCTTTCCTTCAAAGCAGCCATCAGCTGGCAGTCATTCCTTAGCTTAGGGGTGCGACTTCAGGAACCTTTCCCCCGTCCATGCCTTACCCTTTATCTCTATTTTTAATTCAATGATATGTTAAAACAGTAGCCACAGAAGTGGCTGGAACTCAGTTTCATTGTGCTTGGCCATCCTGCTAGTAATTTTCCAGGTTATCTTATTTGGAAGTAATGATAGTTTATGACTTTCCACCAAGTATCCTCCATATTCCAGGCAGCTAAGAGGCAGCTTTCGTGGTATAAGTTTTTTGTTGTCTAGTAGAACAGTATGAAGTTGGATGACATGGGCCTATGATCTGAAATACTACAGAGGTCAAGGTAGGAGGATAGTAAATGGAAGGCCAGTGTAGGCAACTTAGAACGTATCTAAAGAGTAAGAAGAGTGGTACCAAAGACACAGCTCAGAAGCAGAGGACTCACCTGCATCAATCCCAGCATCATAAATAACCAGAAATTGCTAGAAATAAAAAGCAGTCAGAACTAACCCACAATGCCGGGATACTGAAGAGCTGAGGGAATGGGTCCAGCCCACCATTTATGAAAAGTCTTAGGTCTTAGTTACGGTGGCTGTCACATAAGAAAAATTCCCCACAGACAGCCAAAAACAAGAAAGCTCAAAACGTTGTGTCTTAAACTATGAAACAAGCGAGACATTGTTCATTCCTAAGGGGAAAAGAAAAAAAAAAAGAAATAAAGAAAAGTGATTTTAAATTAGGCATGCTGTGTTTTGCCCATATCCATCTGTCTCACCTACTTGAAGTTTAACTTATATCTCTATGGTGCCACTTATATGTGGAAGAAAGCACACGCTTGTAAGACCTCAGAGCCTGCAGAGGGGGTGCAGGTTTGTAACTACTAGAATAATCCCACCTCTCCCAGTCCCCTCAGTCCCCTTTACTGGTGTTTTATTACTAAGCAGTACTATTTTTAGAAGAGTAATGGGGAAGAAAATAGTTGGACATTGATGAGATGAGAACCATCTTCTGTTTGTTTTTTAACCATAAAATGGCTGTCCCCACTAGTCGCGTGGTCATCACAGCCTTCCTGGGACCTTATTGCCTATCCTCCCCCTTCTGTAGAGCACTTCCCTCCAGAGCTGTCATCTTCAGCAGAGAAGCTGTGATGACGTGGAAGAGCGGGCGCATACATTGACTGTTGACATCATGGCAGATAGACGGCTGCTGACTATGACATTCCCTCAGAGGAGGAGCATGAGAGGGCTTCTGGACCCTTGCCAAAGATTTCAGCAGTTTCCTTCTGCCTGCATTGGCCAGGTATATGGAGCTCTACCTTAATTACACATGATAGGTTACCTGGATATGTCCAAGAGTACCTGCGGCAGAAGAATGGCTGAAGGCATCATTTCGTCTAAACAGCTAGAGGTCATTTACACTGGGCTGTGATTTTATAGGCAGTGTGACTGATTGAGGGTCACCCACTCTCCTGTAAATAACTGCTCACCCATGCTTTGTAAGTAAGCCCAATAAACTCACTGATGCTCCACACTGAGCTTGGTGGGATCATATTATGGTTTGTTCCTGATACCCTCTTAGAAGGAGAGAGACTTTTTTTTTAACCTTTCCCTAAGAAAGAGTTCCCTCAACACCCCCAGTCACTGTTTCTAGGTTCTTCCCTCCAAAATTTCCATGATCCATGAGTTGTATTGACCTGCCAGGCTTTTTTTTTTTTTCCTGTCAGTTACCCTTCTTAAGACAGCGATTGGGGCAGAGACGGCACTCACCTGCTCTCTGGATGGATGGAGGACACAGGTGAGGACCTAGAGGGGATTTCCTTCCTGCTGCAGGTGTAGGCAGAGACAGGTGGCCCTTTCAGGCTCTGCCCTTGCTGGCTTTATGTCTGCCTGACTGCACGGGGGCTCTGGGAGCTGTACAAAGGAAGACCTGGGGGGGGGCTATTTATGAAGTCCTAGACCCTCACACTTCTGAATCCTGGCATGATTACCAAGCTCTCGGTCACCTGCTGCCATGTCTCTTTCATTCCTGGCTGCCCAGTGGGGGTTGTTGGAAGAAGTAGCACTTCAGTAAGCAGGAGGTGTCTCAAAAGCTTTTGGGGGTGCAACTTCATCATTCAACGCTAAGTGTAGAGCTCAAAGCTGTGAGAAAGCTGCCTCGATTTTCTCATTTGTTTTTCCCTCCGTAGGCGAAGACTCTAGTAAAAGCAGTTATCCTCGGGGCCCTTTTTTTTTCTGGTCTGAAGAAAATGACACATGACATGTTTTCTAATTCTAATTTAATGCTGAAGCATCCACAAAGCCTTAGCAAGGCTCCCACATCTTGGTGGTATTGACCTTGAACATTTAGCACCTAAAAATCCAATCGCATGTCAAGCGAGCCTTGGCAGGCAGATTCGTCAGTTAGCATCCAGTGGTCAGCCATGTCAGACTAGCCATGGATCCTGGCTAACGAGACACACTTAGTTCTGCCCACGGGAGTCACAGCATGGGAACGACCCAGAGCTGAAATGTAAGTAGTCTCCCACTCAAAGGCTCTGGAGCAAAGGCACGGTGTAGTTTGTAATAAAAGTTAGCTTCTGCAGCAGCTTCAAAGGACCAGAGACAACGACAACGTGAGCAGTTTGTTAAGTACAGCATTAACATTGTACACATGGCATGCCATTAAAAAACATATTGCCCTCGCTTTTGTGTAATTTGTGGAATAACTTCATTGGCCATTAATAGATTTTTGTGCCTGCAAATAATTGTGAATTGAGGAAGACAGAGAGGGAGGAGGGAGGAGGAGCAAGAGCCAGTGATGGAGAAGGAGGAGAAGGGAGGGAAAAGGAAGAGAAGGAGGTGGAGGAAGAGGAGGAGAGACATACACCATTTAGCACTTTATTCTGGCATTATTTATATAAAGTAAATGGCATAGACTTAAGGTCCACCCACAATTTTATCTTCTTCCAACTGCTTTTTTTCTCCATTCTCACAGTCAAGATTGTGAACATTTCTGTCACTCCCAAGCTTCCTCAGCCATTTTTTTTTTATTCTCCCTCAGAATTCCCACCACCCTGCCTCCCAGCTGCTCCAGCGAGCATCCCTTTGCTGACTTCTTGTCACAGCAGGCTACTTGGAATCTTGTGGAATTAAGTACTCACATACATGTGCAAAATGCACGATAAATCAGATCTTGGATGAATTTCTTCATGAGGTGTGATTCCATGGTTCATCTGTGGTGCAGTGTCTCTTGCTAATCTCGTTCCCATCCCGTAAACAGAGCAAGATGTATGTGTTCTTCAGTGATTAGACCTGTTGATACTTCACTGGTCTTGGCTACCGTGCACACAGCTGCTATGGACAGAGATATGAAATAATCTTTGTATGGCCAAGTGACTTTCATTGTATTATAGAAAGAGTGTGTAAAGTGGCGTGGTTGGCCACTCCGACAGGTGCATGATATAAACTCAGCCATGAGGGACACACGGGAAGCAGTGTTTTCAGGTTTGCCATGGGCAATGTATCATGGCTTAGGTGGCACACTCTTGAGTTCTGTCTAGTAGAGTCACAGCATGTAGAACAACCAGAAATGAAGTATTGTCTTTGTTCTTCCAGAAGATAATGATGCTGGAAATCCCAGGTACTTCTCTGCCATCTTGGGTTTTTTTTTTTGCTGCTATACTGTTGAAATCACTTCTCTCTATTTTCTTGGGCTGTTTTCTCCCTACCGAGCTCAGCATATATGTCAAGTTCTTTACACAATTAAATTTCAATTCCCCCCCATAAGTATGTGGGTTGACCTGTCTACATATAAACAGTATGTTTCACAAAGCAGAAAATTTAAAATAGAATGAATTAATATTTTTTTTTCTCTCTCACGGTCACAAATTGGGAGTCATACCTAGAAAATGTCTTCTTAGCTCAGGGTCATTAAGGTTCCATTTCCAACCTTACATGTTTACATTTTCAAGTTTACATTTATGACAATACCTGGTTTAAGAACCTCAATGACAGCCATTTAGTATCTGACACTTGACAGGAAGTGCGCACTGGTGCCTTATTTGTGTCACAGGTTCACACCATGGCTTATGCACTTGGGATGTGGTTTCTTCTTTATTTGGCTCCTTTCTGTAGAGATTGGCACTGGATCGAGGCTTTCTCTACTTTCCTCGCATGGTTATTTTGAGTTTCCATCCAGGTCCTGTTAGTTCCACCCTTTTGATTGTGTGCCTGTTTTGGTCTAATTCTCTCTTTGTTATTACTCCTTCATAACTCTTGGATTCTGGTTTAACTTCCGATGTTGTACTCCACAGCTGTGCTCCTGCCACAAATGCTCTCTAGTGGGTTCACTCAGCAACTGTAGCTCTCAACTCTACGAGTTTGAGTTTTAAAACTATTTTCTGTATGCCAACGTACACAGCAACTAAAGCTTTAAGAACTAAGTCAATATCCATGTCAGTTACTTTTCCGTGACCAAATGTACAATAAGAGTAGCTTGGTGGAGGGCTTACTGTGGCTCAAGTTCAGAGGGATGGGATCCGCTTGGCACAGGAAATCATGGCAGCATGGTCTGTGATCCCAGCTGGGAAGCAGAGGCAGGGGCATGGGGCTGCTCAGGTAGCCCTTTCTAATTTCCCCTTCTTATTCCACTCGGGAACCACAGTCTAAGGGATGGTGCTGCTCTTGTTCAAGGTGGGTCTTCCTCCATAGTCCTGTGTGGAGAAGCCGTCCCAGGCTCACCTGCACTCATGGATTGCCTAGCTGCATGGTGTGTGTGTGTGTGTGTGTGTGTGTGTGTGTGTGTATGTGTGTGTTTGTGAGAGAGAGAGGTGGGGAGGGGGAGGGAGAGGAAAGAGGAGGGGGAGGGAGAGGGACAGGACAGTGACAGGGACAGGGAGAGAGATGGGCAGACAGATAGACAGAGACAGAATGTGACAATGGAACCCAGAGGTCGAGCTGCAGGAGTATGTGGATTCCAGAGATCAAGCTCAGGTGATCAGGCTTGGTAGTTAATTAACACCTTTACCCTCTGAGTCATCTCTGAGGATCCTCTAGAATCTAGAAGCTTTTTTAATACAATCAAATTGACAATCATAACTGAGAATCCTAAACCCTTTCCAGTATCATCTGTCCATCAGGTTCTATGGATTGATTAGTTTTGAGTGTTTGATTCCGATATTATGGCTTAGACCTTATTAAGTACTAGGTGCATTCTTGTTTTTAGCTTTATCTCTGTTCAGGGGCACAGCAAAATTGTTTGGAAATAGTCTGATCCTTCCAGGTCGAGTGCACCCCGGGGCTCTCCATCCCTGCTGCTGTATGCTCTCTATATCCTAGTCAGTGCCTGTGAAGTAGATGATGGAGTGGACGGACCCTGATGGAAATGCAGCATCTCACGCGGGGCTGGGCAAGGAGTCTGCTGCTCCAGCCTCCCACAAAGGCTCTTTCACTGCCTCAGGCACTTTGCTCACTGTCAGCCTACAGCCAGCACTCTGCTGAGCATACCTCCTCTCTGGTGCTGTCTCAATCAAGCGCTTTCACCGATCAATTCTAAGTAGCTCCCTCTTTCCAGTCCAGGCCCATCTTTCCAGTTTATGGAAACATTCAAGGATTCTCTTGATTATCCTACCTATACCCCTATCTGGTAACCATAAAAACAGGCTCCAGAAGTCACTTCAAGACTCATCTCACTTCTCTCTCTCTCTGTCTCTCTCTCTCTGTCTCTCTCTCTCTGTCTCTCTCTTTCTCTTCCTCCTTCTCTCCCTCCCTCCCTTTGTTGTGCCTTTCTCTATTTCTAGAATCACTGCTCAATAATGCTTGATAACCAATATCTTGAACATTATTGTTTCAAGTCTAATAATTGTAAAAATATTAAGACATAAAAATTAATAAATATATAACTGGCACATGTTTGGCAGAAATTAATAAATGTTGGATTTGCTACAAATGACAAATCTCTGTTTAAATGTTTAGATGTATCTATGAAATTTTTGTCATGTCTCTGCCACAAAGTAAGTTTCAGTCACATTAAGTTTAATGTCTTTCTCACAGTGTTCTCTGACTTCAATGAAATTGAGTCAGAAATCAATAACAACTAAGCCGACTCTGCATTTGAAAATTAATACATGCTTCTAAACAACACAAAGGAAAGCTCACAGAAAAAAAGTAGAAGAAGAAAGCATAAGGACTAGGCGGCACTGGGAATGATGTCAGAGAGGAAGAAGTTCTTCATAGTAAGGCTACGCCCTTGGGTGCTTGCTGAGCACCCACAGGTCCTTCAGAGGAAGAAGTTCTTCACAGTAAGGCTATGCCCTTAGGTGTCTGCTGAGCACCCACAGGTCCTTCAGAGCAAATTTGTAGGCATGGGTTTTTGATTTTCATTAGATAAAAGTGGAAGCTGAAAAACTTGGAATCTAATATAAGATATCAGAAAAAAAAAAACAACAACAAAGTGAAATCCCCCAAACAGAGTAAAAAGTAATAAAGTTAGAATCTGAGACTGACAAGCAGAGAGAACAATAAAAATGATAAATTTGTAGTTGTCACATCAAAATAAAAAGAAAATGAAAAAAAAAAACCAGGTCCAAATAAACAGAACTAGGAATAAATGAATTTAAAATAATTGAGAGCTCTAAAAGATGTGAATAGGGTATAACTAATTTATGTATATATACTTATTAATATAAATGAAATGTCAAAATGAATCAATATATTTTGATTACTTCATTTAAGATATTTAGTATCTAATCATAAATACTTCCATAGTGAATATCAGACATAAAACCCAACTCTTACTATAAAGGGAATAAGAGACAATTTAATTCTGAGACACACTTAAGTGGCCATGACCCTGGGACACTAGTTTAGATTTCCCTGAATTGCATATTTTACCATGGGAGTAAGTTACATGAAATACTATTAATTTAAAGTTTTTACTACTATTGCATGTCTATGAATGTTTTGCCTGCTTGTGTGCCACATGCTTGCAGTGCCTGTGGAAACTGGAAACAGATTTTGGATTCCTGAGAACTATATATGCACAGGTTATGAGCTCCCACATTATGCTAGGAACTGAACCTGGGTCCTCTATAAGAGTAGCTAGTAGCTCTTAACCTCTGAGCCATCACTCCAGCCTGGTTATATGAGTCTATTAGTCATAGAAATAAAGAAGGTGTCAAATCAATATATGTCCTAAATACATTGATGAAGAAGAACCCAGTAAGAAAGTTACTGTGAAGCATGAATCTCTGCTTTAGGTTGATAGAAGCTAGTTAATACAGTTTAACCTAATACAACCCAAAAGATTTTACCTGAACATACCAAAATCTTGAATAGATGATGTATAGATGCCAGTTAAGGTTTTCAAGGGTGGGGCAAGATAATTCTGTTCTGCAGCATCCCAGATCTACATACTCACTAAGTTCTGTTAGTCAGTGTGTAACATCTTCAGAGAAGTGTGCCTTTTGCAGGGCACTCCACTTCATAGCTGCAGCACAGCCATCAGCATGAGCTGCCAAGCTGTTCGGAAACATACAATTCCTACCAAGTAATCTCTCCAAGAAGGAGATCTTTTTTTCTTAGCATTGAAAAGTAAATGGCAGGGCAGTGGTGGTGCATGCCTTTAATCCCAGCACTTGGGAGGCAGAGGCAGGAACTTGGGAGGCAGAGGCAGGAGGATTTCTGAGTTCAAGGCCAGGTTGGTCTACAGAGTGAGTTCCAGGACAGCCAGGACTACACAGAGAAACCCTGTCTCGAAGAAACCAAAAAAAAAAAAAAAAAAAGAAAGAAAAGAAAAGTAGATGTCTTTTCCAACTAATATTTTGATTACCTGAACTCCTAAATTTAATAAGGTTAATAAAGAAAGGAAAATCATAGATGAATATTACTCAAGACTGTCAATAGAAAGAACTGCAAGATCGGGAAAGCAAATGTGTCTGCAGGTTTATTCCCCACACATTTCTTTGAGTGGATATAGGAGAACCGGTGATTGTTCACTGTATTTACAAAAGAAAAATGAGTACTACGATCTCAGAAAGTGCCAAGAGAGAGTCACTCACAGCTCAGGACTTACCAAACCAGATAGAAGCAGCATGATCTAACATTCAAAAAGGATCATTTTACAAAAGAAAATTGTAGGATAATGCTCAAAGTCTGCCTCAGATTGGGACAGAATACAGTTGTGCCAACATAACTGATACTGAAGAGTGGTAAAGGTTAAAAGAAAAATAACAGAAGGCTGTAATAATGTGAAGAGAGGAATAATATGACGTCATTCAGTCTAAAATAACTGTGCAGGCAAAGCATCAGAAAGAGAAGCTACACACGTTCATAGGGGAATCTGTCAAGTCTCCAAGTACAGGGACAGATGCATTTCTATATGCTAACAGCATTGAAATCCCATGCATCAAAAATATATTGAACTTTGTGATAAGACAGCTAAGAGTTGTATGAAGAGTTGGGAACAGTCCGACAAAAAACACTGGTAGAGGTTAAATAAACCCTTCACGGATGGAAAGCTCTATCCCCGTTATGTGCAATCAGTGCCTTTGTTAACATGGTGGGATGCATTCAGGAGTCACAATCTGCAATCAGCAAGTCAGCGACATCATCATCTCTTCTTGGAAAGGATGTGCACTGACTGCCTCCATCAGTCTGTTTCCTCCCACTCGCAGATACACTGCGGTTTCTTAATTTCTTTGCTTTGAACCCCAAAAGTTCCGACCTTCGCCCTGGAAGCTCCCATATATAGCCAACATCACCTGTGCTTCTTGAAATGATCAATATAGTTGCTAGGAAGACAAGGCAATGATTCACTTGTTTTCACAGTACTAACCAGCTAGACAGACAGATTTGGTAAGTGAGGAGGAAGTTTGTTATGTTCTAAGGTTCTCATCATGGCCCCAGGCTCTCCAGGTATGTGGAATTCCCGGGCTCCTACAGAGTTGTTAGGAAAGCCATGAATGGGCTTCGCGAGAACCTCCAGCTACAGTTTGGTTATTGGAAAGATTTGTCTTTCTGTGCCCATTTTAGATTTCTGTTAGAGACTGTAGCAGAATGTTCTGTGCAAGGTGCTTGTGATCCACAATGATGAATGAAGCTTGTCCAAACCCTTCCCGGCTCTCTCTGCTGTGTTTAAGCAACTGCTCAAAGCAAAGCAAGCTCACTTGTGTGTGACCTCAGAGCACTTGAGGTCCTGCAAGTCCCATCTGATCCCAACCAAGCAGCAGGAAAGAGCAATGCAGCAGAGAGGGCAAGTAAACCAGGGTGTTATAGGACATGGCCTCAGATACCTCCAAATACTCAGAACTGGTGTTCTAGGAATGAGGATGGTCAGGGGCCTGTACAACATACCTGAACACATAGTGGGACTGGGCATCCAAGTGCTCAGTATAATGGAATGTTCTTTCCTCCCCTCATCTGGGATAGAGACCAGTGATGAATTTGCAGATTGGTCTATCCCATTTGCCCCAGTATGGAACACCCAGCACCCCCTTGGCAGAATTTCTGCTAGTAACTAATGAGATGTCATATGCTTTTCTCTCATTCATTTAATGTAATAGATTCAGAACCACATCTGCTGAAAAATAAATTTACATTAGGAATTAAAATAATGCCTCCAAATCACCAGTGTGATAGTTCACTGAGTGGGTATTGACTCATAAAAGGCAGGTAAAATGAATACCCTCTGATCTCATACTCTCTGCAGACACTGCAGACTGCACATCAAAGACCATACATTTCTATGCAAATGGGATATGTATCTAGCATTGGGAGCATTTCCAGAAAGTGCTGTGCAATATGTTCTTCAGAAAAAAAAAAAAAAACTCTAAGTCTTACTTGGTATTACATGAAGCACAGCTACACACACAGTTTGTGGAGTGGATGCACATGACACGCCAACACGAACCTTCCTCTTCCACGGTTACTCGCTTGTGAGCAGACAACAGATGGTTGAACTGGCACAGGACTGTGTGCCACACCACTCTGAGTCAGAACTGCTGTAAAGGTGCCAGAGCACAAGTGGCCAGAAGACTGGATGCCTAATAGCTTCATGAGATGGTTTTCCTCTCTCTCCCTCAAATGTTTGCGGAGGAGCCTTGCACAGGGTGCTCTCTGGCTGTGTTTTGTAAGGAGCAGTTTTGGCTCTGTTTCAGAAGCAGAAGCCTTACGTAACATCGCAACTTCTCAAGGAGCCAAAATGTCAGCTGTCTACATGTCCACATGTCCTACAGCATTCTAAAACTCTCATTTTCCTCACACATATGCAGCCCCCGTTGCCTTTCCCAAACACTGATGCACAGAAAGAGCTCTTGTCACATGCTTAGGAAGTTGATGGAGAAGACTGTGTGTTGTTTATCACATGCATATTGGGGAATGGCTAGCTGCAGGGCTCAGCGCACTTCATCTGCTCCTTCTCTAGTGTCACCTGCTATCTACCACCCATCTTCCTTTGCTTTGCCACAATAGCTGGAAGCCATGATAACAGTGAGCCCTTCCTGTTCCTATGAGGAGCTAATAGAGGGGCGGCCACTGTAAAGGCAAATAAGCAAGCAGATGTGACAGCTCTGGGCACCTCCTACACTCCACGACTTCCTTAATGTCACAGAACAGAGATAAGACAGTCTGGAGAATGCATGTAAGGACCTCACAGAGCCAGTCTTAGCACTAACTGATTGCCAGGATTATATTTAAAATAAAAAGCCACAACAGCAAACATTACCAACTGTTTGCACTATTTTTTTTTTTTTGGCTATTTTATTACTTTCTTTTACCTCTAACCCCCTTCCAACTTTTATTCCACCCTGGTCGCCTCCAACCCCCCAACACTAGGTAGGAGAGAAAGAATGTTAGAGGGGGAAGGGGACATATATTTCTTTCAGCTAAAAAACAGACACTTCCTATTGATTAGGGATGTCATGGTTTTGGGGCCAGTCCAATCTTTATTATCAGGATATCTCCAACTTCCAGTCCCTGTCAAACTGCAACAACAGCAACTGGGAGCAGCAGTGGGAGCAGCAGCCATCTTCTTCAGAGCTCCTCCAGCCTCTCTTGGGGCTCTGGCATTTATTCCTTCTCTAGAGTCCCCAGAATTAAACCATCTGCAGCTGGCAAAAATCACACCCCTCCTAGAACATGAGACATAGCCAACTACTATAGACCAACTGAAGCAGGCCCATATCCTACACCTGGGCACCTGGAATTAAAACAAGAAAAACGTATTCCTATAACATAAATAGGTTTTTAAAGAAATCAAAGTTCTCGCCACACCCAACAGTGTCTTCTAGGCAAACAAAATCTGACGGTGTTCACATATCCAATTCGTCGTGTGATGTTTTAGCAGGAAATTACAGATGAGGTGCATGTGTCAGGAAGCAGAAAAGGCAGCAGCATTGCTGTGCCTTGTGAACCACTGGGTTGGTATGGTACAGACAGTATGAAGGAGGTACTGTTACCTGTGGTGGACTATACCTGCAATCCCAGCTTTCGGGAGCCTGAGGCATGAGTGAGGCAAGCCACCAGTCCAGCAGACATAGGAAGGCCCTGTCTCACGAAGAGTGTCTTCTATTGGTTACGCCATCTCTATTTTCAAGTAGGGCTATGGACCTTAGCTTTCCTGGATGCTCGTTTGAAATACCTCTATCAACATAGGAGACCCACAAAACTCTTCACTAGCCACATTTCCAGTAAAAATGACTCAGGAAAAACTTAGAGAAGTTTGCTTTTGTGCCACCATATGCTGCCTCTCATAAAGATCGGAGCTTAGTGTGACTATCTATAAAAGGAAACCTGTACTGTGTCTCAAACCAATACAGTCTGTGTTTGCTTGGAAAATAAAACTAAAGCAAAGATTTCCATAGTCAATAGGTGGCTACTCTGTTGTGGATTAGAAGGCAGAGGGCCATTGATAGTGTTTAAAGAGTCCTCACTCTTATTGGAGTTGATAATCGATTTAGCTTCCAGATCTGTGTTGTGCACAAAATGATTTCACAAAGCAACATGAGGGAACAGATGTGGTATCTGTTGAGACTTTGAGAGAGGCAGGGAGGGCCCCTTTCCTCTCTAGCACAGTGCTTGGCAAGTGCAAAGCGATTACTCACCCAGTCAGTTAATTTATGGAGGAGATCTTTGTCTACCTCTTACTGGCTCCACGTGACTTAGCAAATGAACCAAATTCTTCAAGCATTGGCCTTTTTATACCATAAGAAGTGTTTTGCAATAGCACCTCAACAAGCCACTGAACCCCATGTGTAATGATATGTATAAATTACCTGGGCTGCTATACAGGTTGATGGAGCATTTGGGGTCTTGTTCAACTCAATGGCTGGCTTTTTGCTTGATTTGCTGTATGCGTCTTAAGGAGCGTCTATGTTTCCTATCATTACTGGAAAATTATATTGCAATTATGCTACAGTGGAAATGCAAGGATAACCATGGCGGTGCTCAGGTTAGTTTAAATTTGTGATAGAAGCTATGTCGCCAGCCCTGCAGAGCTCAAGCTCTGGATCCATGCATTCAGCCAGCTCTGGATACTAAACAGTTTTATAGCTGTGCTGAATATGATATCTTGTCATTATTTCGAAACAATACACCATGACAACTATTTATATAATATTTATGTTATATTTTTAGGTCATCTAGAGAGGGTTTAGAATAGACAGAAAGATGGAAGCTATTCAAGTAATCACTTAACACTTTAAAGCCTCCCTCTTGGATGTCACTGTCTACTGTGCACAGTCCTGTAGAGCACAATCCTGTCAAGATGGAGAAGAACATTTTCTATAACAGTTGGCTGACTTGAGACTTCCTTCCCAACTTTTGCCACTTTCAATCAAATGGGTTGAAATTAAACTAAGAAGTCAACATTAGCTATTCACAGAAAGGCCTTTGTGCCAACTCAACCATGGTTCTTCATATTTATGTAAGAGCTCATTGAAAGGTCCCAATTAGTGAGGTACAAAAATTTCATCACAAACTCCATCCACATTGTTAACTCACATACTGTCAGAGCAGGGAGAAGACTTTCAGAACTGCTTTTATAACTCAGAACTTTGGAGTTTAGGTGAGTGACCATTTCCCTTTCCCTCCACCTCCTATCTGTGCATGCTCCACTGGGGAAATCCTCAACATTTTTGTATTCAGGAAGAATTTCATCTTGGTTTGACTATATCTTTCTATTCACAAACCTTTAAAAAGTTAACTTCCCCAACCAATTCCCAGGACAGTGGCTGAAAATTTAGAATGTAGCCGAATAAATACTTATCAAGACAGAATTCTATTGGAGTATTCTATATACATTACTTAAAATGTAGGATATATGAGTAATTTGAACGAAGTGTAGCCTTCTTGGGGCCACAGGAGACAGGAGGTTATAAGCAAGAGGATGTTAGTGCTCCAAGACTAAAGAGTTTGCGATAAAAATTTTTGTACCTCACTAATTGGGATAGTGTCCCCTGCCATTATGGTTGTGCATGCATGCCCAAGTTCCTTGCCAATTGTAAGAATCCTGGTCAGGAACAAATTCTTATTCTTCTCCCCACTCCCAGGTACTGAGCCACTGCATCAATATATGTGTAGCCATTAAATTCTTTCACAAATTCCAAATTCACTTCAAAAATATATTGCAAAACAAATGATTTTCAAAGTGTATTTACCATACACTGTAATGACATAGAGCTGTGTTATGTAATACACTGTTAGAAGCAGTTTATTCCTTAGTCCTAAAAAGCAATGCTCTAATGTTTTCTGAATCCCATGCTCCTAGCTTATGTCTTTTTAGTCCAGTGATTCAGCTCCTTTCCTCCAATCTCCTCTGCATTCCTAAATCTCTTTCCCATATGACTGCCATGGCATTAATTTCTTGTCCTTACATCCCCGTGTCCCCACAGCCAGTGTGAACCAAAGAGTAATGATGATAGATTAGTGCCCGCTGACACTGCAGCTGTCAGAGAGACAGAGAAGCTCCCTGGGAAACTGCCCATTTGAACATTTCTGCATAAGCAAGGGCTCTACCTGCTCTTTTTGGGTTCTCAAATCCCTCTTCATTTACTTAAAGCTGATTAAATCTGAATATGCTTGGGATTATTCATGTGTGCTAATATAGCAGCATAAATAGCATATATTTATAAGGCTAATTATGACCTAGATGCACTGAAGTCAGAAAGGACAGGAATTGTTTCATTGCCAGTTCAGTTAAAGACTTCAGAGCTTATGTAAATACCATACCAACCACAAAGGTCTTGTTCATGTGGAAAGGAGACCGGGAAAATGTAGATGGTTCATAACAGAGATCTTGGGTGGCGTTTTGTTAAAGAAATATTTGGTTCAATTTTTGAAAAACTCTCCTAATTAGACTGGTTAATACTAGTTTGCCAGGTTGTGTTTACAATCTTGTGGCTGAAAGTGGTTGTTTGCAAGTCAATATTTCCCTTTAGAGATAAGAAGTTGCTAATTAAATATCTGTCCTAATTGGAGTAATAACAGTAAAGCCCTGAAAGATATGGTATGCTGAAGAAAAAAAAATAGAATTCAGGCGCTGAGCTTCTAATTACAGTCTTCTAGGTGAATCTTTAGTAATGTTCACCTGACAGCCACAGAATCCAGAGCCCCTCTCTCCAAATGCAGGTGTGTCTATCTACCACTCAGAGATACAGTCCCATATCTTTGATGCTTGAGCCCACCAGGACTTTTAAAAATGCTACACTTGTTTTAGAAGTTCTAACTAGAAAGAACCAATCATGTATTTGGAGAATGGAAGAACTCAGCTTTATTGGTGTGTGCCTGCACTAAAGCCCATAATCTGAAAACAAAGTTCAGCCTCACCCACCCCACTGTTTCTTCTGACTCTTGTATGTTGGATAACAGTGTTGAAACCTTTTATGTGACCACCTTTGAGTCCCCATGCCCATGGAGTCAGGTTTCCATCCCTTTTAGGCATGACCTCAAAGTCTTGTTAAGACATAATCAAGTTTCATGAACTTCAGAGAAATTAATTTTCAGTAGAGATCTCCTTTAAGGAAACCCACCTTTGCAGAAAACAAGAGTCATGCAGTCTAGGCATTGCAGGACACTTGTATTCTACATGTATTCATGTAATCTATATGTAATCTGAGCTCCTTAATGGAAATTTAGTGTGAGACCGTGTTGATGTGATGGTAGACATCAGTCTTTCTTTTTAATTCCTCCTGAACACAGAGAATTAGCATTGTGCTTGGAATCAGTATCTGTTTTGTCCTCAGCTGCTGGCACTGTCAACTGTGGCAGATGGGTGGCTTTAACTTTTAAATTGTGGAGACTGTTTGGATACAGTGCTCTCCGTTACCCAAACATTCCTCTGAGGCCGCAGCACAAGGCACACTTGGAATCAGAGCACAGACTGAAGCTGGAGCAAAGAGCGTAAAGCCTCATTTCTAGAGTGTGCATAGGTGTGTGCACATGCAAACACACACACACTAAGGACACACACACTAAAGATAGCACTGTGAGTGTTTCATGATTTCAAAAGTTTTGACATGGATTTTCTGTTGAGTTTTATGAAAATAACCCAAATACCTAAGTTGTTGACAGAAGAAAACACAGGTTTTTGAACCTGTTTAGGACACCCCAGATATTACTGGTCATCCCAGATATGTCAGGGAGAGATCAACTGTGCTTACTCAACTGGTCTATTCTGTTTTGTGTTGAGGCTGAGGGCTCTAGTGTGGTGGGACCCACACTGCTTCAAGAAAGCCAACCCATGTGGATGAATCGCTGCTGTTACTTGAAGCCAGTTGTTCTTTCCTGAGACCATCCTAGATTAGGCAGGACTTTTCCAGTTTGAGTACTCCAAGTCCTGGCTCAGTCCTGGGATGGCTGGTGACTCTTTTTGCCTTCTCAGTGGCTTTGCTAGGCTGTGCTTTCTACATCTAGCTTTTAGTGACTCAGGGAGGAGATGAGGAAGAGCTCTTGTCACCTGCATCAGAAAAGTCACAGACTTTTCCATTCATGACCTTTTAATCCAAGAAATTTATGCAACACTAAAGTTTATAAGTATATAAAATTTTCTGATCACAAGTCATAAAGAACTTTATTTTAAAACAATTCTTTGGTATACATTCAAATTTACCATTTATTAAAGTCCATATCAATTTTGCATGTTGATAAGATAGATATGCTTATTTTTATATAAAGAGTTTAATCTTGGCTGATTATTTGATCTTTTAAAACACAGAGAATCTGTAATGTTTTTCAGGGTTGACGGATATTTTGATTATGCTTGTTATTGTCTCATATATATTATACATATATATACATATATTACATATATTGCCTATATGTTACAAAGTGGCAGACATGCTTAGGACTATTCAGAAATTACTAGAAATTCCATCATAAGCCAAAGCAACAGTAGGCTAAATAATTTTTATAAAACTAAAAGTCAGCAATTTAAAGTCAGTAATTTTTAAAATTAGAATTCTAATACAAAAGAGCCATAGAATCCCAAGATACATGCATTTGATGAATGCTTAGGAGTAATAATAGCAAACAATATTTTCTGTATTTAAACTGTATACTTCTATAAGAGAAGAAAACTTGGTGCCGTAAGGACTCTGACTTGTATCACACAAAGCTGTTCAAGCTAAGGTCGTTCAGGGCTTCCTTGGTTGGTGTTACATACATTTGCACATACATGGGTGTGCTGTGAGTTCACACTCAGTTCTTTAGTGAAGCCATATAAGGCAACACAGGCAAGCACTGTTCTGTCTTTATCTGGGGCGCCTTTGTCTTCATTGGTTCCTACATTTGTTTGCCCTTTTCATTCTGCTAAGCTAACTTTAATATCCACTACTGTTCTTACGCTTCTTATTTTCTTCACATTTATACCTTTATAACTGATATCTTCCTGTATGCATCATGCTATCTTTGTTCCTTCCAAAAATCTTGGAATTGAAATAGCAATTATTTTCATTGATTTTTTTTTAAGCTGGTCTGTTTATCAGTTATGGTGACTCTCCGGTATTTTACTCTTGGAATGGTGCTGGAAATCATGCCTGGTACCCTGGCCTGGAGGTTTAGATAGTGAGCTATCCCTGATTCTCTAATCCAGTGAGAAGAAACTACACTCCAAATTTGTTATAATACAACTGAAGTCCACATGCACATTGTGAATGCTTAACTGAAAGAAGGGAAATTAACTAGAAGAAGAGAAAACCAATGACCCAATTAAGTTCTGATATAGAAACACAAAAATTGAGGAAAATTAAAGTAACATGGTTCTTTCAAAAATTAGCAATTCCTCAGTAATAGATTCCAATGTGAGTGAATCAGTTGAAATCCCAAAGAATTAAAAAAGATGACAAAACTCTGTTGTGTAAGTAGAATAACCACTGACTTAATTTAAAAAAGAATACAAAAAGCTAAATAAACTAAGGAAGTCAATAAAGAAGATGAAAGAAAAATTTAATAAAGATATAGCAATATTAAAAGACAAAACACTAAAAACTACTGAAAACTTTGCAAAAAGTTGAATGTGGTAGTTTGAATGAGAATAGCCCCTTAGGCTCATATATTTGCCTGCTTAGTCACTAGAGAGTGGAACTATGCGAGAAGGGTTAGGATGTGTGGCTTTATGAGAGGAGATGTGCCACAGGAGTGAACTTTGAAATTTCAAAAGCCCATGCAAGCCCTCTCCCTCTCCCTCTCCCTCTCCCTCTCCCTCTCCCTCTCCCTCTCTCTCTCTGCCTATTGCCTATGGATCAGGATGCAGGACTCACAGCTCCTGCTCTAATACCATGCCTATCTGCTTCCTGAAACGATGATCATGATAATCTCCTGAATGTGTATGCAAGCCCAAATTCAATGTTCTTTTATAAGTTTCCTTGAACATGATGCCTTTTCATAGCAATAGAATAGTAATTAAAGACATTAAGTCATAAAGTGGAAAGCCTGAACAAGACCAATAAGGTAGAAATTACAAGAAAATTACAAGGATAAAAATTACAGGAAAGTACTAATAGAACATAAGAGGTCTATGGGACAGCACTAAAATTTACAAAATAAGGGTACAAAAGAAGAACAAGCTAAGGGCATAAAAAATATATCAAATGAAACATAGCAAAAAATTTATCAGAATCACCAAGATTGATGACCATCCAGAATCAGGAGGAGTTTAGAATACCAAATAGAGAAAACTAGACTAGAACCCCTGCATTATAATTAAAATACTAAGTATACATAACAAGGAAATAACATTGAAAGCTGTAAGAGAAGAGTGCTGAATTGTATGTGTATATGTTTGTTTGTATGTGTGTGTTTGTGCGTGTGTGTGTATGAATGCAAACCTGGCAAAAATAATAGCATGTTTCTTAGTAGAGACTAAAAATCAGTCGAATAGAGAGTGTCATATTTCAAGTTTATAAGGACAGTAGACAAGCTAGATTATTATATCCAGCAAAACTATCCTTCATAGCTTAAGGAGGCAAATTAAACTTTCTCTGATAAACATAAACGTCAAGAGTTCATGACCAGAACTGTAGAAGATATCTTAAACTCTGAACATAAAGTAGAGCATACCTAAGAGACCACTGAAGAGAAAAAAATTCTAGAATAGTAAAGAAATGAGGATTGGGAAATACCAAATATTACACAATGAAATGGCAGTAATAAATATACATTTTGAATTATAATTTTCAATAGTCTTGACTCTCTGATCAAGAGATCCAACCTGAATTAAGATTTAGACCTGCTTGTTGTGTACTTGAAATATACACCATTGGCAAAAGTAAGTACAACTTTAGAATGGAAGGATGCAAAAGGAATTCCAAGCAAATAGAGCTCTAAAGCAAGCAGGCATAGCAACACTACCTGATGAAATAGATATAAGGAAGGATTTTTGTGTTTCCTCTTTAAGGGCTTGTACCTCTTTACCTGTGTTCTGTATTTCTTTAAGGGAGTTATTCATGCCCTTCTTAAATTCCTCTATCACCATCGTGAGATATAATTTTAGATCCAAATCTTGCTTTTCTGGTGTTTTGGGATATCCGGGACATGCTGTGGTGGGAGTACTGATTTCTGATGAAGCTAAGTAGTCTTGGTTTCTGTTGGTAAGATTCTTGCATTTGCCTTTCGCCATCTGTTGATCTTTGGTGTTAGATGTTCTTGCTGGCTCTGGCTGGAGCTTGTTCTTCCTGTGGGTCTGTAAGCCTGTGTCAGCACTTTTGGGAGATCATCTCTCCTCTGGTAAAACCTGTGCGCAGATGGCTGTGGATCAGTTGTCTCTCCTGAGTCCTGGGGTCAGAGTACCCCCTGGAGATAGACTCTCCACTTGCTAGAAAGGGGCAGAGAAGGCTGTGGATCTGCTGTCCTTCCTACGTGTAGTCTGAGGTAGAAAAGATCCTTTCCCGGCTGGTCCTGCCTTAGAAAGTCACTGAAGAGAAAAAAAAAATCCAGATATAAGGAAGGAAACATCATACTGATGAAAAGAGTACTTCACTAGGAGAACCTTACGAGCTTAAAGCCTGTGAACTAACTGATGCACACATTCACTACAACCCAAAAGCATGTACACTGGCTGACTGGTGCACATATCCATTACAACCTAAACCATGTACGTTGACTGGTGCACACATTGGCTAAATCCTAAAGCACAGGAACTGACTTGCGCACACGTTTTCACAAAACTAGCTCTACTGCGGTTCAGAGTGAGCAACTTCAGTCCCCCATTGTCACCAATAGGCCATTCAGACTAAAACAACCCACAGTGAAACCCCAGAATTAAGTGGCATTATAGATCAAATGACCTAAAAGGCATCTATAGACCATCCCACCAGAGCACTGCAGAATATACATTTTTCTCAACAACCCGCCAACACTCTCAGACCAAGTTTTAGGACACAAAGCAAGTTTTAGCAAATAAATGAACATCAGAGTCATTTCTTGTAGTCTATCTGATATCAATGGAATGAAACTGGAAGTCAGCATCAAGAAGAACTTCAGAAACTCCAGAAAACATCCCAATGCGTAGCTGTTGTACAGCAGTAAGGGCAAATGGGTCATCTCAAATCAGGAGAAATGCAAGCATTCTTAGTATCAAAGGAGTGTAATGTAGGCACAGCATGCCAGGGCCCATGGGATACAGTGAACGTGCTCCTCAGAGGGATTTTCTCATGTAGGGTTACTAGTGTTGGCATAGCGTAGTGTGTTATTAGATGAGAATAGAAGGATGTCTTTGGGGGAGGGGAAGGTTTAGGGATGGTAAATATGGTCAGAGTACACAATACACTTAAAAGAGATTGTCTTTATGTAAGCTATCACTACGTGCACTGAAAATACACCAATAAAAAAGGTGATCAACTACAAAATATCATTAAGAACTTTGGATCTAAATCACTAGTAAGTGCTAATATTAACTGAAGGTGGCTGTTGTAATCGCGTTTTAAAAAGCTCTCCCATGTTAAGAGCCATCTCATGGAGGCTGGTTGCCTCCCCCTGGACTAAGTGTCTCCAGAAACCTTGCACTGGGGAGCCTTTCTTAACTTTGCAGGCTTGTAGCAAGGTCAGCACAATAGATCCATGACAGCCTTCATGGAAGTGGACAGTCGTTTAACACTTAAAGTTATTTCTTTTAGATCCTTTTAAAAGATGAGCATCCCAAACTTGTGTTTGTCTTTTTCTAAATACCACATTTGAGCTCTCACAATCCTTAGCTCTTAAGGATAAGGCTAGACAGGATGATGCACACTTGGTTCCAGTGTTTACACATTACAGTGAAATAGAGATGTTGAAGTGTTCTGTCTTTCTCATAAAGAACAGGACCTGTGTCCTAGCCATACCATACACACACACACACACACACACACACACACACACACACACACACAACCTTCATAAGTGGTTTAAAAATAGGAATACACTTTCTTTAGTTTTTTTTTTTTTAAGACAGTAGAAAAGGAAGGCACGTTTTGGTGGGAAATGGTTAATTTGTCCCTTTTTCCATCAAGAAATCACTACCTGCTTTTTTCGATTTAAAACTGGAAAGGGAGTCAAAGGGAGGCAGCAGCTTGCAGTATTTTGTAGAATAAGAGAAATAAGCATCCTGGGTGTTTTCTCAAGGATCTTGGAGCTTCATGGAGACTTTACTAAGGGCATGTCAAATAACACCAAAATATATCGAGATCAAACTTCGCTAAGAAAGATACATGGTAGGAATAATGGTTAGAAGGATGAGGACTCTCGTGACAGGAGATTATCTTGAAACGTGGTGAGTGACGAAGCACGTATTGGTTTGGCAAGCACAGTAGGTGAGAAGAAGGTACTGATGAGGCCCGGGACAGCATTGATAGAGACTGACTTCTTACCTGCGTCACCTGGGAGCCCACACTGTCATGCCATGTGCTTCTCAAGTTCAATGCTTACTGTTTATTATGAAAAATTGAGCATAGGGAAGACATCTATTATGATCTAATAAAATCAGTAATTCACAGCAGTTTTCTGACAGATGGCTGCAAAGAGGAATAAGGGCACGTCCTCCCAATCATTCACTAGGTGCCATATGGACTGATGTAGCCTGGGTTACACGGATAGCATAATTTAAAAATCTAAGGGAGCGGTGATGGTAGACTTGATTTATAGGAGTTCTGACTTATAGGGACATTGGAACAGTGCCGTGGAGTGGCTGAGGTAATCATGAATGTCTGCAAGGCTCAGAGTGGGCAAGGTTATGCTCTTCAACCCCGGATGTGCCTGTGTGCTTGGTCATCAGCCAGTAGACATTCTCTCTTCCTCTGTGCAGGGGCAGTATATCCTTGTCTACAGCTGAGTTTTCTGCCACAGAAACCTAGCCTTTGGTAAGTAACTAGGTGTCTTCGTGTTTCTGTTGCTGTGATAAAACACCATTATCAACAGCAACTTAGAGAGGAAAAGTTCTACTTTCAATCTGTAACCTATCAACAGGGAAAGTCAGGCGGGAACTTGAGCCATGAATTTATGTAGAATCTACAAAGCAACGGTGCTTATTGGCTTGCTCCTAATGGCTTGCTCAGTCTCTGCTTTCTTATACAGCCCAGGGCCATGTGCTAGGATTCGCATCACCTACAGTGACTGGGTCCTCATTCATCAATCATTAATTCAGAAAGTGTCTTGCAGACTTACCTATAGGCCAGTCTTACAGAGAAGTTTTTCTCAGTTAAGATTCCCTCTTTCCAGACATGTCTAGGTTTATTTTAAGTTAACAAAGCTAACCATGGGTCTTCTAAGTATTTATTTATTTTCTTATTTATTTGGAATTAAATAGTTTGTGTTTTCTTGAGTAACTCTTGTGTTCTGGGAAAGTGCTTCTTGTTACTTTTAATGCAGCATGCGAGGAAAGGAAGCAGGTCCCTGGGTTGGTTCAACCTGGGTTGGGCCTATCTTTGAGCCTTAAACATCAGAATACACACCTCCTCCGTCGTCAGTTGGGTAGGATAACACTTGCTCATATATCTCTTGGGACTGACTTTGTTGGGCATGGTCGGTCAAAGGAGCCCAAGCTGTTTATAGAGTGATCACATACTTCCAGTATTTCCTACTGGAAATACTTATAATTCTTCACTCCACCTGCTAACATTTTCTCAGAAAGCAGAAGGAACTCCAGAGGGACTGCACTGGAGACTTCTTTCTTTCTCTCTTTATTTCCTTCTTTCTTTCTCTCTTTCTTTCTTTCTCTCTCTCTCTCTCTCTTTCTTTCTTTCTTTCTTTCTTTCTTTTTTCTTTCTTTCTTTCTCTCTTTCTTTCTCTCTCTCTCTCTCTCTCTTTCTTTCTTTCTTCTTTCTCTCTTTCTCCCTTTCTTTCTTTCTTTCT
>JADRCD010218184.1:0-12380 GCA_019843815.1 Montemys delectorum | reverse complement strand
CTTTCTTTCTTTCTTTCTTCTTTCTTTCTTTCTTTCTTTCTCTCTCTCTCTTTCTCTCTCTTTCTTTCTTTCTTCTTTCTTTCTTTCTTTCTTTCTTTCTTCTTTCTCTCTTTCTCTCTCTCTTTCTTTCTTTCTTCTCTCTCTCTCTCTCTCTCTCTTTCTCTCTCTCTCTCTCTCTTTCTTTCTTTTTTCTGAGACAGAGTTTCTCTGTGTAACCCTGGCTGTCCTGGAACTCACTCTGTAGACCAGACTGGCCTCAAACTCAGAAATCTGCCTGCCTCTGCCTCCCAAGTGCTGGGATTAAAGGCATGCGCCACCACTGCCCAGCTGGACTGGATATTTCTTAGAATGAATTTCAGTGTCAGAAACAGGGACTTCATTATTATGGAGGTCTTCATCAACAAGAAAGGAAGTGCAAGCCGGGCGGTGGTGGCGCACGCCTTTAATCCCAGCACTTGGGAGGCAGAGGCAGGCAGATTTCTGAGTTCAAGGCCAGCCTGGTCTACAGAGTGAGTTCCAGGACAGCCAGGGCTATACAGAGAAATCTTGTTTGGAAAAAATAAAACAAAAAAAAAACCACAAAAAACAAAAACAAAACAAAACAAAAGAAGAAGTGCAATGATAACTAGGCACATAGCAGGAGTCCAGGGAAAATGAATACCCTCAAGTACAGTAGGGAACACAGAACTCAGCCTGTGGTAAGCAATTTACACATCAGAAAGAAGCTGCTACTCAACTACACCTGGTAATGTTAGGAAAAACATGGTACAATGTTTCACAAAACCAATTTATGTGTATCTTAATGAATTCATATTCTGAAGCGAAAGTATAAATGGTCAGAAAATATTAAGGAACCAAGGACAACTATGAAATATGACAGGACTCTACAAAAATATTTCATGGAGAAGAAATAATGAATCAGTTACGGTTATTCTATCTGGTGGGTGGCAGGGAAGGCAGAATGTATGAATGGGTAGGTGGCCATATAAATGGCTACATTAGAAGATGGACAAATGACTAAAATAACCATACTTTGTCTTACACAGAATTTTACTGATGCTGGAAAATTTGCCCTGTAGTTTAAGATTGATCACATGATGTTAATGTATTAATGGCCAGTTAAGCAAAGGAGCATTGGTCAGCCTTTTCTGCTAGCTTATTTTGTTAGTTTAGCACTACAAGATAAATATACAAAAAGGGGAAAAAAACAAGTAATAAAATTTATTGCAAGTAAATGCTGTCAGGGGAAGAGTTAGCTGCCTGATATGATAGCTGGGTCTCCGCTCTTTCCAGTTCCTTAGGAATAGGTCAAATACTTGGAAAGTATCATCCAATTGATTTTTCCCAACATAACTACTACTTTTAGCTAATTTTTGTATTACATCAATGAAATACCCGAGGCTGAGCACCTTGTAAATAAAATAGGTGAGTAACCTCACAGTTCCGAAGGCTGGAAAGTGTAAGCACCGTGACACCAGCGACGAGGAATGAATCCCAGCTGTGTAACCACATAACAATACGGTATCACATACCAGGAGGCTGCGCAAGAACAGAGAATGGGAACCCAGAATGTCTTCCTGCCCACTAGTTGTCCCAAGTTGGTGAGAACTAAACTCTTCCAACTAGAGCAAGCAAGCTCATGCTTGGAAGAATAATCAGTCCCTCTTAAAGACATAACTGGAGTTCTCTGGGGCTCACAGACCCATAGTGTAGCATGGAAGATTGAACTCAAGAGACTTGACATGGGCAAACCATGAGCTAGCAAACCATCACACAGATGGTATGATTACTATTATTGAGCCCACTTTACTCTAAGAGAGACTGAAGTTACAGAGTCTAAAGATTTTGCTGTGATTTCCAAGGCTAGGATATGGTAAGGCCAGTGTCAGTGAGTCCCACGTGCCTTCAGTATCCACGGATTTCATCAGTCACTCTCCTCCAAGGGGCTCAGATCTTCTGTGTGGCAGAGCCCAGAGAATATTCTAAAAGGCACAAAACCCTCTGTCTGCTCTTTGAACTGACATCTGACCGTTGGCACAGATGATGGGGACTAGAAAAGAATGCTTTTTCTGTTTTTACAACAGCTGTCAACCAGTGTGAACTGGGCTCCTATTTCTGGCAACTGTTAAAGAAATGGCCTGTGTGTGCTTCAGTGATCAGTAGAAAGCTGGATTGGTTGTCTAGTAGTTATTTGGATCCTGAACTTGTAATCTGTGGATGTTGGTAGATGGATGAAGGGAATCCTGAGCTGCCACCTCAGATTCACTACTACCCTTGATGTATCTGTGACCGAGTGGGGAGTTATGAACCAGAGCTCACTTCCCTCTACTGGGCAATATAGACCAAGAGGCTGTTAGTCTCCTCCAGAGCAAGATTCTTTATGAATAGATTAGGATATAAGCCTTTACTTGAGCTGAACAGGTGAGGAAGTGTCAGAGTGGATGACACAGAGCACATACTTGCTCCCTTCACAGTCCTTCATAGGAAGGTGGCTCTGTGACTCCTAGAACATCTTATTTAATATAACTGCACAGCTGAAAGAGCAGAATCTCTGGTGGCATGTCAGGGCCACATGTTCTGTTCTGCCTTCCAGACTTTTTCCATTTGCTCCATCAAAACACAGAAGGAATGCGTAAGGGACTGAACTCAAAAGCTTGGGGAAACAGAAGATCCACTGAGTGACACTCTCCAGAATTCAGATACATCTCTGCAACTGAATTCCAGGCTGAAACTCAGGCTGATGTCCAGCAACCACGAAAGTGACAGACAGCTTAGTGGCTTATGAAGACCTAGCATCATAATTGGGGATAAAAGGAAAAGGTTGTGTAAGTACATTTACAGAGAAAGCAGTGGTGCCACTATCCATAGCCATCTTGGTTCTACTGTCTTAGAGGAGTTTGTTGAGCCGGCTGAATCTTTGTTCTGTTTTCCTTCATGCTGTGGACACATGCCCTCCACATCCATCCCTTCACTCCTGCTCTTGTATGTGACACATTCCTACCACCTCCCCTTAATAATAGTTAGCTCTTTGGTGAGCCTGTACTGAGGCAGGCTCTGTTCTCTTTCCCAGACTAATGGCTTTCATGTCAGAACTTCCATTTGTTGATTGGTTACTGTTCCTGGGTCACCAAGTAGATATATGTGTCCTGTGTTTGCCAGCCTCTTTTCTAGGCAGGGAAGAATTGTATTTTATTCTTCCAATGTTTCTCTAGGTCTATGATGCTATAGCTGCTCAATAAAGGCTTGTGCATCGCCTGGAAAGGAAGGGGAAAGGCAAACGGGACGATGGCCACAAGACAGGCAGGGTTCCTTTTGCATGCAGGCAGTGTTGTTGGAAGGTCAGTTGTTTTCTCAGGGAGTCTGTTGGGCTTCTCTGTGTCATCTGCCCTGATGCCTTCCTGTGTTCAGCATTCTCAGCCCTACCCATCCAAATGGCTGTGTCCACCCCAAAGCACTCACAAGCACATGAGCAGAAGCTGCTAACGCTTCTGGGTGGAATCCTGTGAAGATCTTTATGTTCTCTTAGCACCATCTACCAGTCAGAAGGGAGATACGGCCTCAGCAATCAAGAGCCTGCCTTCGATGCAAAACAGTAAAAGTCTTTACTATCCCGCCTCTCAGAAAGCTTCTGCTCGTTTTACCCATACTCAGAGGTGACCGAAACTAATGGTGTAGCCAAGGAGGGGACAGTAATCAAAACCCCACCGTTCTTAAGCAACAAATTTTGCATTAGTCTTCTTTCTCGGTTTGTGGAGTCTGAGGGGAATCAGAGTAGTTGGTATTCTTCCTTTCGAAAAAGCCCTTTCCACCATAAAGGAAAAAGTTATGCATGGGATTAAGTGATTGACGTGATAAGTAATACTACAAGAATGGAAAGCCACTGGAGTCAGAGCATAACTCACACTCCGTATATTTTTCTCTTCTGATCAATATTCAGCATATAAACGACCCTAATTTTACACGTTCAGAAGAAAAAGAGACAGAAACAAAGCGTCTGAAGGTTAGGACGGAAGGGCAGCCTTGCGTCCTAGATGACTATAATTTAAATCCTGTGGTCTCTTGGGCCATAAAATAATAGGATGCTTTAGCTATGGAAAGATTATTTATAGCAGAGAAAAATTACTATAGCCCAGAGGAATGTAAAAAATATGATAATAGGATAGAGTTTGGGAAATTTTTAATGGAAAATTATTCTAGAAATGCTGAAATTATGTAGTTGTGTTTGGGCTATGGCTTCTCCCGTTCTTCTCTGGGATATTGTTGTCTGCCTCCGCTTTCCTGAACCCAAAGCTGGTGAGTAAGGCTGGCCTCTGAGTATCATGCAGGCATCTATTTAAATCTATGCTAATGGGATCCCTATGTAGATTCAGTAAATTAGTGTTACGACAAATATGGGGCCATGCAGCTTTTTCATTTCTGAGATTGGTTTTTAATCTATGATAAGATCCCTGGGCAATTAAGGGAAACATCATTGACTTATAACGTCTCCTTTTCTGTCTTAGCGTTTCGGTGCTTGTTTGATTTCTATGAGTAGAAGAACGCCCTTTATAATAACCAAGATGTTTCTAATCTCTTCAAGTATTAGTGCCAGAGACCTCAGGCAAAAGCAAGTCTCAAAGCGCTCTGTGAGGTAGTTTTATATGTGATTATAGTACATCTAATATCATGCAAATACTAAAGAGGTTTAAAACTTCTAAACCCATTGATATTTTCCCATCCTCAGGCAAGTGATAAAAGCAGCAGCACACTGCTGTAGGGATAAGCCTTTAGGTAAGTGTATCACACAAACATCGCCTAAAAATATTGTAGGACTTAATTTCATCTGACACATAATCCCTGGGAACATTTGTACATTGCTCCTTAAAAAAGTTCTGCCTACATTATGATGTCTAAACTGTATTTCATTTGTCTTCTGTTGTCGCTTTATTTCTGGCCTAGTTTGGCACGTTGTTATGATGCACAGCCTCTTCCTTGTTTCTAAGCCCCTGCCACTCACTGTTCAAGTCTCCTTCAGAGGCTGAACACCTCATAGCTCAGAGTTGGTCCTACCACAGGAGTGGAGGCCTTTTTACCCTAGAGGACCTTGGTTTGATGGTTGACCCATCTCTGAGCTCTAGATGGCTCTTACGTCACAGATTTTTTTTTTAAAGGAGTCTTATTTCTTTGATCACAATGTTTCAAAAGATACACATAGGTTCAGAATTTGAGCAGACTTCAAACATCCACCTTAAGTGTGCCTTATTTTTTTTTCAAATATGGTTCTTTACCTAAACATTTTTTTTTGAGATGACATATGATCAATCCTGAAGTGCCAAAGGATGTGGTGTAATATTGTAGGACTTAATTTCATCTGACACATAATCTCTGGGGTAATTTTAAGCCTATTTCCCAATAAAAAAGTACTTTTCCTTGGTGTTGGGTGTGGGTATGTGTGTATTAGTACTTGTAGTATATGTGGTGTGTGTGTGTGTGTGTGTGTGTGTGTGTGTGTGTGTATGACTCTTTGTGGTATATGTGTGTGTAGTGGGGGTACACACCCAAGTCCTTGTACAGGGTCCAGAGGGAGATATTGGGCATCCTGCTTTATTACTCTCTGCCTTATTTTCTTAAGACACAGTCTCTCATCAAGTTACTAACCCCCAGGGATTCTCATGTCCCCATTGTCCTGGGGTTACGGACTCTTAAGTATATGTCTGACTTTTTCTGTATGTGCTGGGGATTCAAACTCAGGTCCTCATGCTTGGACAAGAAGCACTCTTACATACTGAGTCATCTCCCCAGCTCCAAAATCATCTTAAGACAAAGGAATTGGAAGTTATCTCTAGAGTGAGTTCCCCGAAATAACCCTATTTACTCTGGCAGTGTCTGCGAACATATACGTTTGCCCTGCATGAGTGTGAATGTTGACTGTAAACAGCATTCTGGCCTACAACCTGGATGGCTTATGTGGCAGCCTTTGAGAGTCATGGATGGGCTATTTCCTCTGTGTGTCACAGGACTCTGAAGTCCTGGGTGGCTTTGCAAACTCAGCCTCTCAGACCAGTTGTAGGAGAGACTCAATTAGTACTGCCTGACCTCAGGAATATAGAAAAGAGATATAGGGAGCAGGGATCTCGACCCTTTGAGATTAGGCCGCCAGTCAGCCATTGACATTTTTATAGTAAATTGAAGTCATTCCCTTTGGGATGAGCTGGAAAAAAATGGTACATGAGAGTTTTTAATCTTCCTGAAGACGAAGAAAAGAGGCATCAGGGAAATGAAGATAGTCAATAGCCCAGAGCTCTTAATTAAGAAAGTATTCAACAACCCTAAAGCCCAGGATCAATATGTGTTAAGCAGCCAGCAGATCACTGGAGAAAAGCAGCCTGTGTGAGTGCTGTCCATCTGTTCAGGAACTCAGACTAAGAACACAGACTTCCCCAAGACCTGTGGTGAAAGGCCTCTGGGCTGACCCTCACTCAGATGTTTCTAATGAGGTTGATGAAAATATTTCCCTCTAAAATTGATCATTGATCTTAAAGATGATGTTAATCACTAAGTTTTTATGAATATCTCCCTCCAAAAAAAATACATTCCATGCTTGCTTATGTTTTTGCTAATTTCTCTTTCAAAATGGAAGGATTGGGAAATCATGCAGTGGCTTAGAAAACCAGTGGTGATTTGCTTTCATTCTAGTTGGATTAGATGTAAAGCATTGAACTAATCAAGCTTACTAGCTCTGAATGCAGTGTTATCATTAATTTATGTGAGAAGATTTTGCTTTATTTTGTTTTTACTCTTCATTCCAGATCAACATTCTCATACATACACATGTAATATCCAATCTAATGGCTATAGTGAGCAACACTATATATAATATATGCATATACACATGTGTGTATATATAAGTATATATACACGCACACATACATAAGCACACATGTTGATTTTGTATGTGTGAACGAAGAATAATAATCTGGTCACAATCGTTTTACAAGACTACTTGGCAAAGCATCGCTGTTTCTGTTGAATATTTTCAGTATCTATTTATCAGTAAACATTTTATTCCATGTCTTATCCCTGAGCAGTGGCTTGGGCTGCCTCTTCTGTAGTGCTGTGAACATATAGTGGACAGATAGTAAGGCGCCCCTGTCCGGAATGCATACATTGGTAAGTTTTTGTATCTCTCATCATGATACTTCCTCAGGCTGATCTTGGGGACACATGCATCCATTCTCCCAAGGCTCCTCCCGTGTCCTTCTTCCTCTTCCCCACATCCTTAGCAACTGCTTTAGAAGTTTTACTTTTCTAGCTTGTCAGTCTCCACGCATTCACACTTTGTATAATTTTCAGTAAGGAACTTACACTGTGTATATTCAATCGTCTTGTTTGTTTTACTAAGTGATTATTTCCTATTCCCCCTTTTGTCTGTTATTTCCCACAGCTGAGTACAATGCCCTGTTGTGTCACCTGCTGACGGACATTGTTAGTTATAATGGTATTATAATGGTATGGTGAACATTTGTGTTGTTGAATTTGCTTTCTTTTCTAGATTAACCGAGTCACGTAATTCTGGAGTGATATCCTGTTTGTATTTCCCGAGGCAAGGATAGGGTTCCAGCTACCCTACACCTCCACCTATGTCCAGCATATTAGATGTCTTGGTTTAGCTATTTCAATAGAATGATGGCAGTATGCCACTATGATATTATTTTATATTTCCTTAATGGCTCTTGGCTTGTTATACACCCCACATTTTCTTGGGTGAAATGCTTGCTTACTCTTTGCTTAGTATTTTTGACTAGGTCATTTTCTTAATGCATTATGAGAGGTTCTTAAAATATATTCTAGGATCAAGAATATATTTTATACTAAGTATATACTGTATAAAGTATTCTGTCACTGAGAGGACTGGTTTATGTGTTTGGCTGATGGTTTTGTTTTGTGACTTTGTTTCTTGAGGCAAGATCTCAGGATGCAGCCTGGGTGATCTGCAATTTACTGCGTAGGTCACACAGGCCTCCAGACTCCCTGATCTGCCTTCTTCTGCCTCTGGAGGGCTCAGGCTAAGGGTGTGGATCACCTCACCTATAAGGCCTGTTTCTTTTCTTTCCTCTTCTTTCCTTTTTTTCTTAAATTGACTTAACTTTTAAAAAGTATATTTTTCGGCTTTTTAAAAACTTTTTATATTTTTTAAATACTGAATATGATGATGCACGCCTTTAATCCCAGTACTTAGGAGGCCGGTGCAGACAGAAGTCTGAGTTCCAGGCCAGCCTGGTGACCACAGCAAGTTGTAGGCCAAGCAGGTTACAAGGTGAAGCCTTGTCTCAATTAAAAACAAAACAAAATAAAACCAAACAAACAAGCCAAGTAACAAGAAACAAGCCCGAAATTATATTTTAGTTATGTATTCTTCAACAGTTTCCTAAAGTGTTTCCGGCCACACTCATCCTTCTATTCTCTCTCCTCTCTCCCCATCCCCTTCTATCTTTCCCTAATCCTCCCTCCCAATGTGCATTGTCACCTCCTGCTTATTCCTTCGAGGCAGGCTCTCTTGCTGAGTCTTAAGCCTACTGCCTTGGTTAATCTTGTCTCTTGTGAGCTACAGGCTTTGCCTGTCTCCCTTCACCAAAGCTAAGTCAGGTGCCTGTGGCCACACCCAGCTTTTTCCTTGGGGCTGAAATCTGAGCTTAAGTCCTCCTCCTTGTGTAGAAGCCACTCCCATCCTCTGAGTCATCTCCCTAGTCCCTTGAAGTCCTCCTTTTCTTGATGTTTTGGGTGGCTTACAACCTCAAGAATAACGTTAAATTGAAGATCTCTGAGGGAAAGCATTCCATCCTCCACCATCACGTTTGTTAGATATTTTTTTTCAGAGAGCTTGGATATTAGCTAAGTTCTTTAATATTCCCAGTTTTCTATGGAATTTTAAGAGGAATAGATATGGGTTTTTATTCAAATGCTTTTAGATCGTATCTAGTGAGCTCATGATGTTGCTTTTTCAGTCTGTAAAAATAGTAAATTATATATGATTTTCAAACATTAAATGAGTCTTTCAAAGATCCAGTGTCTTCAGTAGGTATGAGACTATCCAGATTTCTTGTATTATTTTGTAGTTTACATTTATTATGCTTGATTTGTCTTGCAGGGAAGGTTCTCATTCCTTCTATAGAATTGCCGACTTGGTGGATATCACATTTTTCACAGTGGCATGGGGAGATGGCTTAGATGGTCAAGTGCCAGTAAGGCAAGGATGAGGCAGAGACAGGTGTATCTTCAGAGCTCACTGGACATCTTGTCTGGCCAATTGGCAAATGTACAGTTCTGTTACAGTCCTTGTCTCAAAAGATCATATGGAGAGGCAGGCAGATTTCTGAGTTCGAGGCCAGCCTGGTCTACAGAGTGAGTTCCAGGACAGCCAGGGCTATACAGAGAAACCCTGTCTCAAATAAATACATAAATACATACATACATACATACATACATACATACATACATACATAAATATCATATGGAAAACTTGGTGTTGGTCTCTGGCCTACACACACATGGCATGTGCATATAAATGCACAAACATATAAGTAAAGGTTCTAGTATGACCACCATACTACTGTTTTTGCTTTGTGTAAACTCCGCAGTAGCCATCCTTCCTCACCCCTGGTTAAATCAGTGCATCACATTGTCTTAAGAGAAAAAGACTTCATGCTCACTTCATTTTCTCTGTTGCTTTTCCAACACTGAGTTTTCAATCTGATGTGTATTGTTTTGTTTTTTTTTTTTTTCTGCTTGGTTTGCTTTTTATTTACTTTTCAATGTCTTGGCTTAGGGCACAACCTGAGGTCAGTGATTTGAAATTTATCTTCCTTTTAGGAGTTTATTCTCAAAGACTTTCTTGTACTTCTTCAGCTGCATTTCTTGAATTTTGGTATGTTGTGTCTTCATTTATGTTAGATGATTATTCTAATTTTTCTTACTTATTTTTATTTCATTGGACTATTTTATTTGTGAGTCATTTTGAAGTATTTTATTTAGTTCTTAATATTTCAGAATATGACTAATTTTTACTGGATAATACTTAGGTAGGGAACCATAGCTTTTGAAGCTGTAAATTTCCTCTTAACCACATTATATACTGGCTAACTCTTGTTCTGGGTTAGTGTTTTTAACTCTTCTAAGAGGCATGTTCAATGATATCTTATCGTTTTAATTTGTGTCTACTTAATAGCTTTTATCTTTCATACCTATTTTTAATGCTTATTTTCCATCGATATACATCTCCTCTCATCTTTATTTGTGAAATTAAAAAAAAATGTGTTCAGTGCTTCTTTTTGGATGATCAAGATCATGTACCTGTTAGGATGGTGCTTGTCTTAATCAGGGTTTCTATTCCTGCACAAACATCATGACCATGAAACAAGTTGGGGAGGAAAGGGTTTATTTGGCTTATACTTCCACATGGCTGTTGATCACCAGAGGAAGTCAGGACTGGAACTCAAGCGGGTCAGGAAGCAGGAGCTGATGCAGAGGCCATGGAGGGATGTTCCTTACTGGCTTGCTTCTCCTGGCTTGCTCAGCCTGCTCTCTTATAGAACCCAAGACTTCCAGCCCAGGGATGGCACTACCCCTTTGATCACTAATTGAGAAAATGCCCCACAGCTGGATCTCATGGAGGCATTTCCCCAACTGAAGCTCACTTCTCTGTGATAACTCCAGCCTGTGTCAAGTTGACACACAAAACTAGCCAGTACAGTGCTCTAACCACTAGGTGTCCTGCCTTCATGTAGTTCACTATTTCAGAACTCTTCCTATCTTCTAGATCCAAAGTCTTTTTCAGACATTTAATTACAAACAATTTGTCTCAGTCTTTGTTTCTAATTTTCATTTTCTTAATATTTTTCAAAGATAAGAATTTTTAATTTTTAGAATTTATATTGAATGCATGTGATTAATATGTATATTGTTTTATGAAAAATACTTTCCTGTAATATCTTTGGAATATTTGCCTTTACCAAGGCTATAGATGTTTCTCTTTTATCTATTGTAGACATTTTGTTATTTGCATATTGCATTAGCAACTAAGATTCTTTTAGGATTGACTTTTCTATATGGTGCTTAATGTATATCAAAGCCATAATGGTGGTGTTTGTTGGCATATAGATATCTAGTTGTTCTAACACCACTCTTTAACAAATATATTTTTCCAAAGAATTGTTTTTTTGCTTATTTGAAATCTGTTGTTCATTCATACATACTTTTCTATTCTATGTCAAGAGTCAATGTTTGTAAAGCCTGTGAAGCAGTAAGGTTGGTGGCTCTTAGAACGTCTATGTGCAGTCAAGTCATCACAGCATTGCACTGTATCTGTCTTATGTGGATTATTAACCTAGAGATTTTCTGGTCATTTTTATGAGAATAGCTTGCATTTCTTGCCTCAAAATTGGGGGAAAATTGCCTTCTCCAGATATAGATGCTTCTATGAAACAGAGTTATAATAACTTTTCATAAATGAAGAAATTTGCTTCCATGCACCATTATTTCTTATAAGTACCTCCAAGTTAGCCAGATTCTTTGTCATGTCAGAGATAGATCTTTCGAAATAGTCACCATTCTTCATACAAATGACTTTAAGGTGCTATTTATTGACTAATGACACTAGTAAATATCAAGGTATAATTTGTTTCTTGTAAAATTCCTTTTAGAGGCATTGGACACGTTAGTAATGCTTCAAAATATTTGAATATATTTGTACATTTGGGTTGAAATGTACTGTGATTAACTCAGTGGTGTCTTCTGTAACATAAATATGAAACATATAATTGTAAATATTAGCATTTCTTGAACACTTTGCTGAAATGTTGTAGCAGGACTATCATATGGATTGACTCACTTTATCCTTACAATACTTGTTGTATAAATGAGGAAATCAAACCCCTAGAGACACAAAAAAGCTAGATAAAGGTATAATAGTGGAGCAAGCAAGACCACTTTATCCCAAGAGTCCGCCCTTTTCCTGTCCTACTCTTGCTGTGGCCAGAACACGTGGGATACCCATTCAGCTATTTCTTTTTTACTTATTTGATGAATAGATTATAAATCAACTAAGGATAAATACATGAACATTTGAATTGAATAATAAAGTGACTGAATATGTTCTTATAGTTGGAAAAATGATCAGAACTGGGACCCAGCCATTTAACATAACTGCATACCCAAAAGCTGAGTGCTATTTAGTTATTTTTTTTGAGAATTTCATACATAAGTACTGTGTTTGTATTATTCCCCACCTCTCCATCTCTTTCTCTGTCTCCTCTCATGTCTCATCTCCCCACTTGCCTTCAAGTCCATGACATGTTTTATAATTAGTCTCTCTCTCTCTCTCTCTCTCTCTCTCTCTCTCTCTC
>JADRCD010218183.1:0-33613 GCA_019843815.1 Montemys delectorum | reverse complement strand
CAAAACCAAAAGTGCAAAGTTTAATGTTTAAGTTTCACAGCTTCTGTTTCAAGTGTCTGTTCTACAGTAGAGAAGTTCCTTAAGTAATAATGACTTTGGGGGTCTGGTTAATTTTGGTGTGTTGCTGCAGCATTAGCATCATCTTCCTCCTCCTCCTCCTCCTCCTCCTCCTCCTCCTCCTCCTCCTCCTCCTCATGAGACAGGGTTTTACTGTGTAGCTCTGACTGTCTTAGAACTCACTATGTAGACCAAGCTGTCCTGGAACACACAGAGATCATCCTGTCTCTCCCTCCCAGGTGCTGGAGTGAAAGGTATGCACCAAGACTCTTTTCAAAGCTTTTTTTTTCTTGTGTGTGTGTGTGTGTGTGTGTGTGTGTGTGTGTGTTGTGTTTCTTTATTTGCAAGTTTGTGACAATAAAGTTTAGAAAATTTTAAGAATGAACTAGGTCACAGTGAAGTAGCTAGAGGACAGGAGGTCCAGGCTCCAAAACTAATGGGGTTACTTACTTTGAAGACTTAGCAAGTCTCACCTCTCTCTCTGACACCCACAAGGATGCGAAGAACTTCAGTGACAATTTCAAAAGTATTTGAAAAAATAAGGTGAATGTTTACAAGATATTGATTTCGACTTGTGCAAAGCAAGAGATAACTAACTGTCTTATTGTCTGTTGTTTGGTAACTAGAGGTGATGTGCACACAGCTACATCTATCAGCACATTTCTCGCCTACATAGGTATCATTTGTGTGACACTGCAGGCTTTCAATTTATTTCTTCTCTGGAATATTGAAGCATTTCAGATTTTTGAAATATTTCAAAAATATTTCAAAATATTTTGAAGGGGAGGGGAGATTTTGAAATATTTGCATATGCATAATAAGGTATCTTAGGATAGAATCCAAATTTAAACCTGAAAGCTGTTTATTTCGTACACATTCTATTTATTTAAATAGTCTGCGGGTCATCTTTATACAGATTTTTGAAGTACCAGCTTTGTGATGGAGACTCATCTGGGCTTAGGCAGGAATTTGCCACTTCTGGTGTCATGCACAAGCTAAAAACCAGTTTGTATTTTGAGGCATATTCAGATTTTAGACTTACAAATTAGAGGTGCTCAGCCTGTAACCTTGGCATCCAGGGAAGTAGAAGAAACGTTCATGTGAAACTAAAATGTGAAATAGCACAATAGTTGCAAATAATATCATTTTACGATCAACCTTTTCAGAGACTTTTAGTTGTAAAGAACCGGAGCAGCTTAGGTGATGTAGGAAGATTTCATGGAAAGCATAGCAAAGTCTGCCTTGTGGGGGAATGACCCTGGCATGCCAGGGTTCACTGTGCTGGTCAGCTTGGACCAAGAGATGCTGTGCTAACCATCTGCAAACCTCAGTGAGTGACTAATTCCTCACTCATCAGTGTCATGGTCCCATTTTTCTCTTTAGTTCTTTGTGATGTTTTTGCCTGCCACTTTCAAACTGAGAAATCCCAAGTTACAAATGTGTGTGATTCTAAAAACACTGGGCCATTTGCATTGAGGATTCTAATTGTTTTTAACTCCAGATAATGTCTCTGAACATTGTCTACTCTACTTACAAGTCTGTGTTCTGATGCTGTACACAAATGCTAAGGCAGTGTCGGATTGGCAATGCAAAAATGACATCAAACCCACCTATCTGTTCCTATGGGTTGATTTCTTTGGCTGTTTTTATTGTGGAGTTGTTAGCAAACAACTCCATGGGAAGCTTTATTTAAAAGAACCCTAAATAGCCATGTGTGTCCTGATGCTGCTTTCTTAAAGCACATACCGGATCAGTAATCAAATTTCTACAGTTATAAATGCTGTTCTCAAAGGCAAGAAACCTCTGGTTATGCATAAAAATCCAGAATCCATTATGTTTATTATTTTATGTGTGTGTGCATGTGCACACAAATGTGTGTGTGTGTGTGTGTGTGTGTGTGTGTTGCACACATGCATGGTTATGCCCCGTGGAGGCCAGGATAGTGTGCTGGATTTCCTGGAGCTGGAGTTATAGGCAGTTGTGAACCATCAAATGTGAATGCTGGGGACTGAACTCCAGATCTCTCTGCTAAAGCAAGAGCTCTTAGCTCTTGAACCATCTCTCCAGACCCACTGACCTATACTCAAGGTCAGAATTTCTTAAACGATATTCCCAGTAACTTTCCATACATAGATAAGTTTGGAACTCTCCACTCTGAACACTCCTGACAGTCCCCTTTGTATTTTGCCATATCATAATTCCATATGGCGATATTCTTTAACCCACACTTTTAACTCTCTGTGGTTTCAATTATTGAAGTCAAACAGCTTTCAAACGTATTAAATGGAAATTTCCAAAGTTTTAAGTTGTTTGCCATTCTGGGTGGCATGATGAACTCTTGTACCATTCTGATCTGTCCCACTCAGGATGTGGTTCATCTTTCTCCAAAGTTTCCACTGCACAGGCTCAGTTGGTGGTTTGGTCCATTATCAGATGCACTGCTGCAGGAGGGCAATGTTTGAGTTTAAGTAACTCTTATGTAGTAGCTCCACATTGTGTCACAGAGCCTACATCATCCACCTCAGTGCAGTTCATCATCTAGGAATAGCACACACCATCACAAAAACCATAAATACAATACATTTTGAAAGAGAAAGAGACCCTATACATATAACTTTTATTATATATTATTATAGCTACCGTCTTTTACAATTGTCATTAATCTCCTTCTAATTTAGAAACTAAAATTTTACCATAGATGTACATGTACATAAAAACACCCTATATATGTGGGGCTTGGCATGATACAGAGCTTGGGACAGCTATAGGCAGTTGTAAGCCATCAAAGTTGAGAGCCTTAGTCTACATCCCTCGGAATAGTATAGGGAGAGAAGAGGGAATGCCATGTGTCAACAACAAACCAGCTACTTGCTGAAAGCCCAGCATTTTCAAACTTATTCAACTTTTGGAAACATTTTTGTTTGAGTGACTGAAATATTTAGGAAACCTTGTTAGGTCAGTGATTCATCAAACACTTGATTAAAGGTAATAGTAATTGTTCCAGTTTTTGTTCATTTGGTTGGTTTGGTTTGGTTGTTTGCCTATGCAGAATAGAATATCCAAAACCCCCTCCATACATCTTATGTTAATTCTTAAGTAAATGTTGAGTTAAATTTGTTACTCTTTAAACACTAAGAGTCAGAGGTAGAGAACTACCTGATTTTGTAATGTTTACCTATAAGGATCTGGGTGCGCCCTGTCTTCTCTACTACTGTAAATACTATAAGTCTTTAAAATGATCATAGGCATCAGAAGTCTAAGGCTGTGCAATGAAAGCTAACTTGTCTTCTTTGGCTGCCGTTAAGCTTTATATATATAATGCTAAGTGTGAGGTTAACTGAGTTTCTCACTGAACTATATTAGGTAGAAATAGATTATTTTGACAATGCTTTTGATTTCAAAAGAGGCAGCATTGAAAAGGTAGAGGGCTGCAGAGGTGACTCAGTGGTTAAGAGCATCTACTGCTCCTTTAGAGAACCCATGTTCAATTCTCAGCACCTACACCCAGCAGCTCACAGTTGCCTGGTGCTAGGGCAGTGGTTCTCAACCTGTGGGTCTTGAACTCCACCAAGGTCGCGTATCAGATATTTACATTATCTGATTATATGACTCATAACAGCACCATAATTACAGTTATGAAGTAGCAACCAAGTAATTTTATTTATTAACACAACCACAAACCATGAGGAACTGTATTAAAGGGTCACAACATTAGGAAGGTTTGAGAACCACTGCTCTAGGGGATCCTGATGCTATCTTCTGACCTCCAAGGGTATCTGCACTCACACACACACACACACACACACACACACACACACACACACACACGCACACACACACACACATTTATCACAGCTGCTCGAGCCAGCTTGTAGTTACTGGCAGGTGATTGTCCCTTTCTTCTGCAGTTGCATCAGGGACATGAGCATAGGGTGTGGCCCTGGGTTTGCCATCTTTTACCTTTCTGGATAAAGATGCAGTGTGTTAGCCTAGGACTAGTGACAGTCTTATCTGCCACTTAGCTTCCTCCTCCCCACCCATCTGACCTTCTGACCTTCCCTTGAATGAACTGGCTCTGCATTCTTGCCCCAGGCCCATGTTCTTATCCAGAACTGGATCCTTCGCCACCCTGGCAAAGCAACCCCTGCACCTTCAGTCTCTACAACTACAGATGGGGTGGTTTTAGCTGCAGAACTCTAAAAACAAACAAACAGAAAGAAACATGTAGGTAGAGAATTCTCTTCATTTTGATATGATTGTTAAGCTGAAAAGGTAAGAAAATTCTTCAGTGTTTTTGGTCTTGAAAAATTTCTCCCTTTCTTCTTAAGACTTTAGAAACTCTTCATGGGTTTGACTCCTGGGTGTTTGAAACAGACCTAGTCATGTCTCTGTCCTTGGCTTTGCTGATCTAATTCCCCACATCTCCCCAGCCCTGCTTCCAGTTCACTCTTCTCCCCAGCATTCCCAGCTTGACCTTCTGCAAACAAACATAGTAACTGTTATTTGATTGTCTTGCACTGGAACCCAATAATCCTGTGCCATAGATCCCTTCTTTTGATTTTATCTTCATCCCCATCTATATTTTGTACTTAGTGGATGGTAGATAAAGATTTACTCAATGAAGGAAAAAAATTGGTGAGAGGAAGATTAATTACTACCAATATAATCTCAGCACATTAAGTTTATAGATTAGCCTGCCAGCAATCATCAAAATTTAAATACTTTCCATACCTTACCACTGGGTAAAGCCAATGGGTAGGAAGATAGCTGGAAGGTCAGAGATGTGTTTAACATTTTCTGTCAAAATGTACTTTTGTTCTTACAAAAGTCACTGTAGAAGCCATTTGCAGCAGTTTGGTATTTTGGTTTTCATTTCTTTTCTTTTCTTTTCTTTTCTTTTTAAACTTTTATAATCTACCTACCTTCCTATGAAAAAGAATACAGAAATGATATAAAATCACACCAACTGAAAGTGGCAGAGCCAGAATTTGAACCTAGGTCATCTGACTCCATAGCCCTTACACTGATTGCTGTTTGGTTGTACCTTCTGATAAGCAGGAAATACCGTGCCCTATAAAATGAAATGCTGTGGTCTCCTAAATCCCAGTGCCTTAATGGGCAGCTGGGGTCCTTTATTTCTCAAGTATAAATAATGTTGAGGAATTAAAAGTCATTTTTCTCCTAAATTTCCTTGTGACAAAATCCGTTACATGAGGAAAACACACAGCAAGGGGAAAGGAGAGGCAGATTTGTTGAGCCTCCTGGAAGCTAGATCATTTGATGAGATAAACAGCCAAGATTAAGTCCTTAGGGGTCCAACCTGCCTCCCTGCCAGAGCTAGGTGACCTGTTAGCTTAGCCACAGTCTTCTTTTAATGAAACAACACATCTTAAAATTTACAGATAAAGATAGCATAAAAGAATTAAAAGGATTTTAAAAATGAAATGGGCCCATGTGTACTTTGTGTCTTCATCTAAAATATAATGGATGCATTTTTGAAAACATGAATATATGTTCAAACCCATACTCAGGAATCTGATCTGTGTTTGCTGTCAGTTTCTTCTTACATTCTTGTCTGTGGAGCTTAAACTTTTCCTCCCGTGATCCCCTTTCACCCAAGAAAATTTTCACACTGTTGACTACATAAGCACATAGCAGGTATGCTAATTAACATTTACAATAAATTTTAAAGAAATATATTGAAAATAATCCTTTGGGGTGTGTGTGTGTGTGTATAATTATACTATTTATTAGGGACAAAAGCAAATTTGCATACTGATGAGATAGGTGTGCTTTTTTGCATAAGAAATTAAATCTTGGCTATGATACTGTTTGTCATAGAATGTCTTTAGTAGCTTTTAGAGTTCGTCAATATTTTTATAATTGTCAATGTTGAAAACACATAAATCAGCAAAAGAATGGCAGGAATGTGTTCAGGGACATTTCAGAATTTGCTAGAAATTCTCTCCTGCTCCAAGCCATTTATTTTTAATGAAACAAATTTTAATGAAACTCAAATGTCAACTTTTGAGATTAGACACTTTAATCCAAGGGTGTACTAATTTGATACTTGCATGCTCATGAATGTAGTATTTTCCAAGTCTTTTTTTTTTTTCCCAGAGATTAAACTATCATGCTTCTACAAGATCAGAAAATTTTGTAGGTACACGACAAACACTGCAATATACAACTTATGGGAGCCTCAACTCTGAGGCGTCTCAGGTAGTTTGCTGGGTTTGACCACTCACACGGTGCCAAACTCGAATGTTCCGTAGTCAGACCAAGCTGCAGGAAAGCCACACGTTACAAACACCTCAGAGGCGTTGTGTGCATCTATCTAATCATCCTGTGTTCAGAGTCTTTTCCTGTTCCCCAACTTTCCAAGATGACCCAACTCAGTGCCACATGAAGCTGCAGCCCACAGATGAAGGAGCCGTGGGGAGTCCAGCTCAGGAACAGTCATGCTTTAGGAACAGATTAAAGCTCTGTCAAATAAAACTGTGATTCACAAGCCTTTCTGCCATGGTTTGAGGCCATCTTCCAAAGTCCACGTGTAGAAGTTTATTCCTCACTTGCAGCACAGTTGAGAGGTGGGAGTTTTCGGGTGTAGTCAGGTCAGAGGGCTCTGCTTCCAGAAGGGATTGATGGCAGTGTGAAGGGATGACTGGACCAATTCCTGAGAATGTGGATTCCTGCTGAGGGGAGGACTCTGGCTCCCCTCTCACTTTCTTTCACCCATGACAGACATTCTCCTGTGTCATGATGATCCAGCAAGTGGCCCTCAACTGATGCAATATCTTCCAAAACTGTAAGCCAAATAAATTTCTGTTCATTCTGAACTCCCTTGTCTATGGTATTTTGTACAGCAGCACAAATATATCAGGACACTTGCATAAAATCAAAGCTGCATGTCTTTGCTACCAGGGCTGATCAAAGACGGAGACTTTCCTTAAGGACTTCGCTTTGGAAAGTGTTGCTCGACATTGTTCTTTGGGGTGGAGACATCCGCGGGCATCGATTCAAGGTGCATAGATGAGTAATTCTCATCTGCCACCGATCCGTTCACATCCCCTACCCTGGTGCTACAGTTGGCCTTTATTGAGATATTTGTTCCTCCTCTTTATCTTTACTTTACTTGAAGCTTACATTCTGAGAAGTGATGGACAGTACATGCTCACCACTGTCCTGTGCTCCGGGAAAAGTCTGACAGAGGCTTGTGAGCTTCCATGTATATCATCCCAAGACATCACCTGTCCTCTGAACAAAGCAGCCAGCAGAAATGGGCAAAGGTGGTTACCTAAAACAGGTTTTGACAGCAGGCTCTGACTGCACAGTGAGTAAAACCCTGGCCAGTGAAATAGATACAGGCTAAAGAGCAGGTTCAAGGGCAAAGCTGATCAGGACTCCATAACATACTCTATCCTAGTCTCCCTTTCTTTTTTTCTTTTCTTTTTTGGTATTTTTCGAGACAGGTTTCTCTGTGTAGCCCTGGCTGTCCTGGAACTCACTCTGTAGACCAGGCTGGCCTCGAACTCAGAAATCCGCCTGCCTCTGCCTCCCAAGGTCTAGGATTAAAGTAGTCTCTCTTTCTTGATGGTCTGTTACCTCTTCCCATCCCAGCAGATGACCAACAGCTGATTGTGCCACACGCCCACATCATCGGTTGCTTACCAATATTTATGCCATTGCCAGGACAGAATGAGTCATGAAGCCTCTAAAGCCACGCAGCTTATGCTAAACCGTCCTCCCTCTCACACCTGTGAAGTGTTAGCCCAAGAGCCATCACCATGTAAAGTCAGATGCAAAATTAGACTTTGCATCTAACCTAATCCAACCTAATAAGTCTTCTGCGGCAGAGGCAAATCTACAGGGCTTTTAACAAGCGGCTGTTATCGATTTTATTGACCATCAATCATCTAGCCAAGATGTAGCAAGGAAGTACGATAAACAGCTTTCAGCGTATTATCAGTGAGGCAGAAGTATTGTGTTTACAAGCCGCCTGCGTATCTGATCCATTTTCTGCCACTGTGAAAGTCAGCCTACATTGGTGGAGCTAACACCTGGAATGGTGTTAACTAAAGTGTTCTCCATTTTCCAGTTTGAGGAACAAGAAAATTAGAATGTTAAAAGGTACTTGACCACTGAACTTCAGGTTGGCTTTAACAAGCTCTTTATTCAAGGGTACCAGATTTGACCATTCTCTGAAAACCCAAAATGGGACATGGACATGTATGTGTACCTAGTATAGGACATGATTATTTGAAGCCTGCTTCTGGGAATGGAACCGGTGGCTTCTTATGTACTTAGCCCGTGTTCTATTATTGAGCTATGTCCTCAGCTTGTTTCATATTTTATTTTGAGACAAGTGTATCACTAAGTTGCTCAGGTTGGCCTTGAACTTGTGATCCTCCAGCCTCATTCTCTGAAGTAACCAGGATTACTAATTTTATTTAAATGTACTTCAAATTATCAAAATTTTACAGTTTTTATGGTTGCGCTCGTGTTTAGCTATCTGTCCAAGATTTGCATTGGCTTTAATATCCAAAGTCCACGGAAACCTTCATTTGAATGGACTACAATCACCTCACACTTAGCATGCCCAGAGCAGAACTCCTCATCTCTCTCATTGGTAACCATGGATTGCCTCCTTTTACTCTGAATAAGATCTGAAGGATACAATTCTACAGTAGAGTCAAGTTGAAACAAGAGAATGGGGGGGTGGGGTGAGACCAGGATGAGGCCAGAGGGCCTTATCCCAAAGCCTGACTGACAAATTACCATATGAAAAAAGCAAGTTGGCAAAAAAGAGAGCTGGGCCCTCGGATCCCAATCCTTGTGCATGCCAACTAAAACTAGTTGGCACCACTGGCCCAGGCAGAGAGGCACTCAGGTCCAAGAGTTGCCTTTGGCTGTTTTAATACTAAGATGCACGCCTCTATGTGAAAATTTAAGATGCTGAGGCGGATGATCCATGAAATTGTATGTAGAACTGAAAGCAGCAGGGCACGTGTAGCTAAGCTAAGGCTGTGCTTTGTGCCAGTAAAACTCCCGTGGGTCCCCACTCCCATCTGAATCACTGGACACCAGTATTCGGCCTGCTTCCTCCCTTGGAAGTGTATTCTTTAATAAATTCTCTCATGTTGTTCGATACTATCTGCATGACGTGTGTCACTCTCCAAGTCTTAGTTCTGGGGTACAAGGACTTGATAATTCTTCAAGAGGTTTCCACCAAATGCCCAGATCTGCTGGTACCGAAGTGAGCAAGATACCAGATTAAGTACTTCAAACCTGTACATACTTCAGAAGGGCTCAGTTGGTGGAGAAAAGTGTCAAGTTCTAGCATCATCAAACAAGGAAATGAGGTTAAGATAGAGTCCTGGACGAAGCGTTAGTAACTTTGACCTCTTACACCCAAGCACATGGTGCTCTAGGAGCAGGCTCAAGGACATCCTCCGCAGTCATGGGTGGACTTCTCTCCACATTATGAGACAGATACCAGGGCCATCCTCATTACTGTTAGATTTGGCATGGGCCCCCCACTCGCTGCAAATTGCATGAGGTTTTTATTGCCAGTATACTGGGTTCATCCTGCATTCAGAGCAAAGGTGAGACCAGGAACAAAAACACACTTTTTATACCTTCCCAGTATATAGGTTTACAGCATGAGTTGGTTATCTCTAATTGGTGGAGCCCATTGCCTTTTGTTCTCATTGACCTTTATGCCCCAGGTGAGGGAGAGTACCGATTGCACGTAGGAGGGGTGGGGGGAGATCCACCCTCCTGGGGACGTTTCCTGGAACCAGCCATTACTCCCCACAATTAGGGCATCTCCTGGGGACTGAAGTTTGCTCGGTAAACCCTTCTGAAGCTCTGTCTTTAGGCTTAATGGACATTGCTTGCTCCTTGGTATTTTTATGAGGTGTCCCTATTTGCTCAATTCTTACATTACAAATGGGGAAATAGAGACCAAGAAGCCAAGAAGCCCAGAGTCATGGCTAACAATGCTGCTGGCTTTGTGCACTCACTACTGCGATGACAGTGGTGCAGGCCTCCTGCTCTGCTCAATTCATGTTCCTCCTCAGTCCTGTATGGAAACACCTGGTCCCTCTCATTGTAACATTCACCCCTTTTACATTTTAATTCAGTAGCTGTCAGTCTATTTATTCACAGAGCTGTGCATCCAACAACACCATGAAATCCCAAGTTTATAACTCTCAAAAAGGATACCAATTCCCCTTTACACCCTCAACACTCCCCTCCATCCTCAGCACTTGAGGACTTCTAGAGTGCTTCCTGTTCCTGCAGACTTGACTAAGCTGGGTATTTCATACAAACTTAGTCATAGGATATGTTTCCTTTTGTGTCTCGCTTCTCCTACTCTTCATAGATTCAGAGTTTATCTACTTTGTAGCATATATTGGTACTTCGCCCATTCTTGTGATGGTTTAATAATCTATAGAATTAGATATATCATGCTTGTTTATGCATGCACACATGGTGAGCATGGTTGCTCCCATGTCTCATAAATTATACATAGGGCTGCTTAGATCTCTATGCATAAGTTTTGGTGTGGATATGTTCTCAATTATCTCACATATGGTATAATAGACATATTTGGATTTAGTCCTTGATACCTAGCCTAGAAGTCATAATGCCTCTAATATCCTAAATGATAAGATCCCCTTTGCCCACATCTGTGTCTGTATTGATGAGGTGAATCCAAGTGGGCCCCATATAGCTCCTAAAAACTGGGGCCCAGAAAGACCAAATGTGAAACCCTCATAAGCTACCTCCACCCCCTGGCCTCTGATCCACAGGAATTGAAGGAAGCTGAAAACTCAGGTCTGTAAAAATTCCTCAACAGCAAGATTGAGGGGGCTGCAGGTGTAAGCACATAGGCACTGAGAATGTAGCATTCCCAGAGAACACACAAGCTCCACTTCCTTCTCACCTTGTCTATTTCTTGCATTCGGCTGTTCCTGAGTTCCTAGTTCTATGAGAAACCTGCAAGCACAGGGTCTCCCGAGTTTCCTGAGTCAACCACAGAGAACTGTTGCACCTGAAAGGGAGTTTCTCTAAAATTGCAACTGAATCAGACAGAAGTCTAGGAAAGCTCAGGGCCTGTGGACTATGATTGACATCTGAAGTGGGCCTATGGGTCTAACATGACATCTCAGGTCAAAACCTACCAATATTGAAAACTTGGAAGACACCAGAAGTGAGTATCTGGGAGTGGAATTACAGAGTCATTTTGGAGTTTGATGTTTGAGTTTGAGACTGTCAACTTGTTTTGCAAAGATGCTGCACCGTCTCATCTTCCCATCAGCAGTGAGTACCCTTCTGGGTTCTACCCATCCTTGTCAACACGTGCTATTGCCTGTCTACTTTGATTATAGATGTTCTAGAGGGTGTGAAGTAGTGTCTCTTTGTGGTTGTGATTTGCACGTCCCCAATGACTAGCCATGTTGTTGGGGATCTTTTCATACTCTTTTGCTCTTGTCTTCCTTTTTTCTCTTCCTACTTAAGGAAATCCTTTGCCTATTTTTTTGTCTGATTATTTATCCTTTATTTTTGAATTATGAGAGTTCATTTTGAGCCTAAACAGAGGGACAGAGCTGTGGGCCCTTTGCCTCTCCAAAGCACAGGAGTAGAGCGAACACAGAGCTGAGAGTGGGGAGGTTTGTAGCCTTTCTTGTCAGGGCCCAGGGCAAGCCCCTCATCCAGTAAATCCCAAAGGGCTGATTTCAAGGTAGAGTTTGGATGAGCTCTGTCCAGCCTGGCTCTGACAGTTTGAAAGAATAGGGACATCACAGAGCAGCAGAAGACACTCCCCTTGGTACCACACTTTCCTCCTCCTCACCCCAAGTTCCACATCACCTGACTACGGTAATGGAGTTTACTTTTGTATACCACCATAAAATACTAGCCCTGCTGAGGTTTCTGTTAATCCAGAGTTACCACTGTAGTATTTTTAAAAAAGGAAGTTAAGGTGCCAAAATTCAAGACTCTTCTTGTACAGTTGAAAGTTATAGACTGATAAAATTGGGATACTAGGTCTTATACATCATTTGCCCAACTCCTTCCAAGGTCAGAAAAAAAAATGAACACTTTTTAAATTACCAAAGTCATGTGGTACATCTTAGTGTAAAATAACAACAAAACCTGCTTTTCTACCTTGCCTCTTGCCCCTTTGTTCCCCCTTTCTCCCCATTCCCTTCCCCCCCCTCCAAGTAGTCATGGCTGATCCCTACTTCTCTACTGTACTGGCTAGTTTTGTGTATCAACTTGACACAGGCTGCAGTTATCACAGAGAAGGGAGCTTCAGTTGGGGAAGTGCCTCCATGAGACCTAGCTGTGGGGCATTTTCTCAATTAGTGATCAAGGGGATAGGGCCCCTTGTGGGTGGTGCCATCTCTGGGCTGGAAGTCTTGGGTTCTATAAGAGAGCAGGCTGAGCAAGCCAGAAGAAGCAAGCCAGTAAGGAACATCACTCCGTGGCCTCTGCATCAGCTCCTGCTTTTAGACCTGCTTGAGTACCAGTCCTGACTTCCTTTGTGATAAACAGCAATGTGGAAGTAAGCCAAATAAGCCCTTTCCTCTCCAACTTGCTTCTTGGTCATGATGTTTGTGCAGGAATAGAAACCCTGACTAAGACAAAATTGGTACCAGGAGTGGGGTATTCCTGTGACAACCGGACCATGTTTTGGGGAGGACTGTGGAAGGACTTTGGACCTTTGAGCTAGAAGAACCACTGTTTGCTAAGAACTCTGTGGGATGTTCTGTGGAAGCTTGGAAGATCATGTTTAGAACAGTGCAGAGATGGAGGCCTGGCTTGTGAAATTTCAGAGGGAAAATTAAAGACTATTATCAGGGCCATGTTGTTTTGATTTTGAAGATTATGGTTTTTGTTAGCTGGGGCTGAAGTATCAGCTGTGATTAACAAGATACCAGAACTACTAAAGTGAAAACTTTGCATTACTGGGACTATTGATGCTGGTTAGCTGGAGCTAAGAAATTAGCGGTGATTAAGAAGAGACCAGCATCATTGAGGTAACATTTTCTGGGACGTGTTTTCTGAGAGCACAAAGAGGTTGTGTTCCAGAGATAGCCAAGGTTGTACCTTGTGCTGCAGCAGGACTTGGTAATGTGTAAGAGTCACCCAGGTGGTACTAGTTTTGACAGCACAAAGGGGTCATGAGGAGTAGCTGAGGCTTGGCACAGTGAGAGGCTATGGAAGGTCATTGGTGAAGGTGCAGCCTCAGTTTTCAATTGATGGCCCAGGACTGAAGGGATCATGCAAAGGAGTTGAGGCTTGGCACCGTAAAGACAGTCTATGAGAGGCTATTGGTAAAGCCTAGTTACAGCATTGTTTTGGGAATGCCAGTGCTATGCAATGACCACCAAGGACAGTAGCAGCAGTGGAGTACAGGCATCTGGAGCCCAGGAGACAAGATGTGTGCTACAAAGGGCAGAGCTGTCGAGGTAATTCAAGCCCTTGGTGGAGCCCAGAAGATCGTGAGTTGGATCATAGACATTGGTTTTGCTTTTGATTGTGACTGTGCCCTGATATTTTTCCTTCTTGAAGGAAGAACGTATTTTAGTGGAGCCCACAGTTAAGAGACTTTGAATTTTAAAAGATATTAGACATTTTAAATTGACTGAACTTTTAATATGTAAAGACTGTGGGACTTTAGATCTTGGGGATGATTGAGAAAATAAGGGTTGAGGCTTAATAGTGATGTGTTTGTGTGTCAAGTTGACAAGGGATCAATTGTACTGTCTGGTTTTGTGTGTCAACTTGACACAGGCTGGAGTTATCACAGAGAAGGGAGCTTCAGTTGAGGCAGTCCCTCCATGAGATCCAGCTGTGGGGCATTTTCTCAATTAGTGATCAAGGAGGTAGGGCCCCTTGTGGGTGGTGCCATCCCTGGGCTGGAAGTCTTGGGTTCTATAAGAGAGCAGGCTGAGCAAGCCAGGAGAAGCCAGCCAGTAAAGAACATCTCTCCATGGCCTCTGCATCAGCTCCTGCTTCCTGACCTGCTTGAATTCCAGTCCTGACTTCCTCTGGTGATCAATAGCAATGTGGAAGTAAGCTAAATAAACCCTTTCCTCCCCAACTTGCTGGTCATGATGTTTGTGCAGGAATAGAAACCCTAAGACAGTATGCATATGTGGATGGATGGATTGATGGATGGATGAGCAGAGAGACAGGTGGTGTGTGTATGTGTGTGTGTGTGTGTGTGTGTGTGTGTGTGTGTGGGCGCGCATGCGTGTATATGCTTGTCTGTTTATTTATCCCTTTGAGGGACTCTTCCATGATCCTAGACACCCATAAACACAGGATCATTGGTTTTCCATATTCTATATCTATAGTCACTAAAGTTTATTAACTATGTTTTGTTATTGTTTTCATTGTTCTTTAAGGGGGAATTGTCTATGCCATTAAATTCATTATCATAACTTACTTACTTCTGTTAATGTAAACTTTCTGTAAGTCAGAACTTTTGTCAAAAGGATCAGCCTTAGACCACGTGCCATTCCTCCCTCCTCCCTCCTCTCCTGCAGTCCTTGAGAATCGTCTGCTTCCTACCAACCTGTCTGCGAGCTCTCAACTTATGCCCCTGCCTTCATACTCACTGTGGCTGTGGCTTTGCGGTGCTGGGACTAAAGCAGGGCTTCCAGCAGGTTAGGCAAGTGCTATAGCCCTGAGCTCTACCCTAAACCCCAGCCTGACTTCTTAGTCATCTCCAAGGCTTGCTCTCACTGGCATGTCTGTAGGGTCAGCCAGCTGCTAATCCTTACCCAGGAGCGTCTGGGGAGTCTCCCCACATGCTTGTATCCTCTGCCCTCACTTAGCCACTGGCTTGCTCAGCCCTGGCTCCATTCCCATGGAAGGCCCAAGTGACAAGAGCTCCTCAAATCATAGCTACTGTTGAAGCCTTGGGGCTGGCACCAACCCCAGCAGTATATTAAAGTAATGCGCTTGGACAACAACATGTAATGATAAAATAAGATTACAGCATACACTTCAGGGCTATTTAAAGTGTGCTCACATACATCTTAGTTTGAAAGGTGCCATAACACAGGTTAACTAAATGCAACACAGAATCTACTGACATGTAGCCAATACTGATAGGACATAGGATGGAATTTTTGTTGTTGTTGATGGTGGTGGTGGTCCTACAGGTTAAACCCAGGGGCTCATGCCTTCTAAGAAGCACTCTAACCACTGAGCTTCACCTCTATTCGTTTCTCTTTTATTTGGATACAGATTCTTGCTAAGCTGTGGTGACTAACCACTAACTCCCACTCTCCTCCTTGCCTCACCCTCCCGAGTAGCTGGGAGTCCTGGCGTGTACTACACTGTCCACCTTGGAACAGGCACTGAGTAGCCCCATTCTGCTTACCCTGAGGACCAGAAGTAAAAAATAACTCACAAATTTCATCTGCAAATGGGACATGATTGAATTAGTCAATAGAACATTATTATCTAAATTGAAGGCTGATGAAGGCTGGCCAATTAATTATTCTTTCTGAGTATGGCCAAAGAGCTCAGTTATATTTTCATTCCGCTAAGTCAAGATTTTATAACAATGTCATTAATACAGTTTTAAATTCTCTTCATTCTGAGCCATGACCTCTTTATAGAGTCCAGGCTGGCCTCAAACTCACCCAATCCTCTGGCCACAGGCTCATATGTGCTGGTAGGTATTGTAGGCATGCACCACCAGTCTCAGCTTTATTTACTTATTTAATTGACATGCTATAGCTTCAGATGGCTGATCATTAAGTTCCATAAAATTCAGTAAGTATACAAGGTTATATTGTAAAATAGCCATTGAAGACTTTTATTCTGTTTTTCAGATACACTTTATCTGGTATGTCTGGTGATGTTCTAAGACACCTGTAGACAGTTACGTAACTAGTGGAGTGAGTCCGACTGATATACTTGCCATCTCACAGTGCCCCATTTCTGTGTTGGGGACCTTAGCAAAGGTCCTGTAGAACACAGTCTTCTTTGCCGTCCCTCTCAGGTTGTATGATGTACACTAGATCTCTAGACTCCCTTATTCTCCGAGTCTATTGGATTTCATCGTTTGACCCACACATTCTAATTCCCTTACCATATTGACTCTGTTTTTGTATACATGAGGTTTTCAACTCACGTGTGAGACTGTCAATATATTTTTTTGTGTATGTCTGATTTGACTCACTTAGAACAATGTCTCCAGATCCATCCATATTGTGACAAATGAAAGCATTTCCTTTTCAAGGCTGAATAATAGTGTGTGTGTGTGTGTGTGTGTGTGTGTGTGTATCATGTTTTCTTTATCTCTTCATCCACTAGTGAATGAACTTAGCTCGTTTCCATACCTTGGTTATTGTGAATGTGAATCCCAGAATGTTTGTTGAAGAAAATATTGAACCTAAAGTGATAGAATAGATTTGACAGATCCTGGATCTGAAATCAGTTGTCTTTGGCGTTTAGTTAGAACTCATGATTCCCTACGTTGATTAGTGGGGTGTTATATTTTTCTCATTCCTTCTCATGCTACCACCCTTTACTTCGCAGGTATGGTAAGGAATGTAGATGGCTTATATTCAGAACCCATTTGTAGTGTAACTGCCTGAGCCTCCACTCAGCTCAAGTGACGATCTTGTCAATTGAGGTTCAGGTGCGGGTGAAAAGACTCCTGGCTATTTGGCAGGCATTGCTCCCCAGTTTGATCAGTGAGGGAGATGTGCAGTTGATCATATGAGCAAGCACTTTTATGTGTCCAGGAAGAAGCATGTGAATACTTATACAGGTGATAGTGTGTGGCCATTTCAATCCCAGGTGCGTCTCAAATCTGTTTTGCTGTGGGTGGTGTTAGTGGTGGTGGTGGCGTGTTTTATACTAAAACTATGATCAGGAACAGGATTTTGTGAGTGAACTTTGCCACCAGATCTCATCTCATTTGCTGTTTTTCTCACTGTGGACGTCCCTAGGGCTTGGCAGGGCTGCTCATTAGAAATTGCTTAGGACAGCTCTGAGGGGGGTGAAGAAGCAACTGAAGAGGGCCAGGACTTAAGTTTGGCTGGTCAGAGGTGCCTCACCTCAAGTCATAGAATACCTTTTACATCAGTGTCTTATTGACGGAGTACAAGTCACTGTCAGCATTTTAACACAGTGAGGAGAATATGAGGCATCTTTAGGAATTCAAATTAATTCACAAAAGAATATAAGAAACAGAAGAGAATGGACAGGACAGAGATGTAAATATTAGTCTCTAATTAAGTCTTTTTATGGCAAATGTGAAAATCAGAGTTAGGGCCAAAGAATTAGGGCTCGATGAAGAGGGTTGTCCTGATCTAAACAGCAGAGACAGACAGCTACCAGAATAGGGGTAAGAAAGCTGAGTTCACTTACTGGGTCTACGACAGTCTGGGAAGTACTGTGAAAGGGTGAAGAATATATGATGGTTAACTACACATGAGCTTGGATTTCTAGGCGTTTCTCATCTCTGATATGGCAATTGTAACAGATCCCACCTCCCCACCTCCAAGGACGGGGATAGGAAAGGAATAGATTTGAATGTCAAATGTCTCCTATAGGCTAATGTGATAAAGCTTAGGTAACCAGCAGGTGGCGCTATTTGGGAGCCTTATGGAAACTACAGGAGGTGGGGTCTTTCAGGAAGTAGATCGCAGGACCACACCTTTGAACGTTATAGCTAGCCTCCAGTCGCTTTCTTGTTCTCTGCTTCCTGTCCGCCATGACGTTAACAGTCTCCACCACACTCCCACTGCTGTGCGTGCGTGGGACCAAGCTACTGCAGACTGAGCTCTGAAACCGTGAGCTAAGATAAAACATCGCTCCCTGTGAGTTGTTCCCATTAGGTGTCTGTCACAGCAGTGCCATCGTAACTAATGAGAGAATGGTAGAAATAGATCCAGCATTTCATTGTATTTGTATAAATACACAGATAGGTCCTATCTATACAAAGCCAGGGGAGGATGCCCTTACTGCTTATGGCTGGTTTCCTGAGCATGAGTTCCTCCTCTGGGAATGAGGGGAAATCAAGCCTGGCACAAGAGTCCATTTCACAGAGAACACACAAGGTGAAGAAACAGAAAGAGAGGGGATCCAAAGACAAAAGGCCAAGCTCGGCCTTGAGGGTGACCATTCTTTTGAATAGAGGAGGCCAGTGGCGTCTTAGAAGCCTTGAAGCCAGGAAACCTCCTCATCTTTATGTACGTGACCACACCTCAGGTGAGTTGTCTGCACCTGCTAGAGGAGGCCCGGAGCTTGTCATTGAGAAGTCCCAGACATTGGAGTGTTTGCAATAAATAGCAGTTCTTATTCAAAAATTGTTCAGTTGGTTTTATGGATGCTCTGGTGTTCCTGTAAGTATTCTGACAGTAGTAGTAACCAGTATGAAACAGATCTTTAAAGTCCTCCCCACCAAGTAAAGGCTATTTAATATCTACTTGCAAGAATATCCTTTTAGCTTTTACTTGACAAAACAGCCCACAATAGATTTGGTAGTCAGTAGGTCTGTGCCAAATGCAGGTAGACATGTTACTCAGAAGTTGGCCAATAATGAGGAAAAATGAGATAGTCTAGCCACCCGGCTCCAGAATTCAGAGTTCAGATAGCTGAGCCATCCCCAGGACATTGTTTTCTTCCCTGAATTCTATTCAAGACCCCTGACTCATACATGCCAATGGCTTTGCTAAAAATTTATCTTGTGACTTCAGGAAGAGCAACAAAAATGGGCAAAATGATAGGCAGGAGCAAGTCTAACAGGGTGCTTCTAGAGTATGAGTTCCTAAGCCATTTGTGTAGACTGGAGACACAGTTTCAGTATGAAGACCCGTTTGCTGTATGTTTTCCCATAGAAATAAACATTTCATATATAAATAATATAAAAATACATTACCTTGAACCCAAGGTATCAACACATTAACAACAAATTTATAAATGTTTTTCCATAGGAAGAAACAAATGGGGGAGATCTCAGTCTAAGGCAAGGGTCACTAGAATCTAAAGGTATTGATGTGTCCTGGAGTCTCTTAGATAAAACTGCCTGCTGCAGGCTGCTGGTGTCTTTGCACAGACCCTTCACATCTACAGTGTTTCAAGTTTCTCAGTGGTGGTGGTGGGGGGCTTCAACTCTTGGGGATCAAAGAATGAGAGATCCTTTCCCATTCCCCTTTTCTTACCAGGCCTTGGAAGTCTGCGGAGGGTTTTACAGCCCTGTTGGACCCTTGTTAGAGGGAAGGGAAGAGAAGAGACACAAAGGCAGCCCAGTGTTGGGAGGAGGCCTCCTGCTGACTGACTTTGAACTTGATTCCCGTTCCTTGCAGAATTACAACCCACAGGCAGCTCAGTATTGACCCCACTAGCCCTGTTCTATAGACCGACCATATCCTTTGTCTTCCTTACAAGGAAAGACAGGGGTGCACAGGAAAGGCAAGGGCTTTTTTTTTTTTTAATGATTTGCTTCCTAAAATAAGAAGTGAAGAATAAAAACAAAACGAGTATCTAAGTGTCAGCCTTTTCACTCTGAGCAGGGAGAACTTGGTTGTGAACCTGGCCCGGAGTTCTTCACCTCAGGGTAAGAGTCACAGTTCAGGGCTAAGCTTCTAAGGGTATTTGATATTCTTTTGTATGTTTGATTCTCATTGTAGAAGCCAAATGTGTTTGCTTGTGGTTATTGCCTGTTGGTCATGTTCAGGGCTGGAATCACCTTGACTCCTGGCATGTGTCTTGGCTGGCCTCAGACTGCCTGCCAGAGATCACGGGAGTTGGAAAGGACCCGGATGAGTCAACCCCAGCACAGCTTGTTGACTTCCAGGTTTATAGGAAAGATTGCATGTTTTCTAGAGTTATTTCTAAAATTATTGAAAACAGCAGCTGAGAAAAAAGTCGGAAAATTTCAGTGTAGAAACCATGAATGTGCAGCATGCTATGCTTGCCTCACAGCAGCCCCTCCCACAGTACGCATGCGTACTTTGTCCTCTGTCCCTTTCTGTATGCCATAGCTCCTCTTAGACATACTAGACAATCCAGGGAAAATTGTTCTAAAAAGCAAACATTTTCAAAAGAGCAAGTCTTTCTTAAATAAAAGTAAGATCTATTCAGTTTCTAAGAAAAAAAACCAATACATTTAACTCTAATATTTATGTTTCTGACCTTTTCCAAATATGAATTTAGGGACATTTCCAAGCATGAGCCTGGTTTTCCCTTTCTTTAACCTGGGTGGGGGCGAGGGGCAGGGTGGGGCGGGGAACAGTACCAAGCGACCAAGAGCCCGTTTCCTCTCCCTGCAATTCTTTAAAGCCTACAATAACAAAACTAGGCTGTCACCATTTCTCCAAGGAATTCTGAGTGGGTCCTCCTTCCCCGACTGGGGGCTTTATAAGCCGCTGACAGTTGTCGGGGAAGGGAGAGACCTTTTCTGCAGTGGAGCAGCCTGTGATGCTGTAAAGAGCACCTCAGCCATGCTCCTGTAAGCCACCCTAACTAAACTCATTGACTCATCAAAAAATATAAACAACGAGACTTAAATAGGAGGACGCTAGTTGGGAAGAAAATAATGATTAATGGGAGGGGACAAGGGAGGGTACTGGAGGATAAATACAATAAAATACATTATTTACATATGTGAAAATGTCATAACAAAACCTGTTTTCATAATTAATATATGCTAATAAAAGTCTTCAACTCCTCACTGAAAGGTTAATTGCCCTTATATATTGTGTGGGTGTCTTGTTCTTAAAAACCCATGTTTAAATGGTTATATGGGACCTATTAATCTATAACTGAGCCTATGGCAAGATCAACAACTTTCTAGACAAATCCAAGGGTAGAGAAGTCTACCTGGAGACTGTGGAAGTCAACCACATACCACAGTGTCAGGAGTTAGCATCCTTCCCTGAGTTTTCGTATGGAAGGAAATAATATGAAAGTCCCAAGACTTGTATTTCAAGAGAGATATCTTTTCCTAGGAAGATAAAGAAAGACATTTACATAAATGTTCTGAAAAAAAAAACCCAGAATATTCCCAGAACCCTATGATATCTCAGACATCCTCCTGGAAGCCCATTTGCCCACTACTTCCCTCATTGCTTACAACTTGGATACTACAGCCAAAACTAGGAGACCAGTCTCTCCCCATTCTTTCTGCTCCTCCTGCACTACGGGGCCATTTAAATAACAAAACTTCCAGAAAGAATTCAAAAACCATGGCACTGACTGTACACAGAAGGACCCTTAATTACCGTTGGGAGACTCAAAGCCAGGAGGCAGAGTGCACATCCCTGCTCAGCTGGATTCAGGGAGCAGCATGGGGTTCATTGCTTTATCTGTGAATGGCCATGGAAATGCTGTATGTAAATTTTCATTTCACAAGAAGGCCATTTGCAAACACAGAATCTGCAAGTGATAAAGACTGACTCTGTTCTCTTACTCCGAGGGAAATTATAGTGCAAGGATAAAGATAAGTAGCACGTGGTGCTGGGGCTTGGCAGTTGCAGAGAAAGCAAAGAGATACCTGGTCAGTTACAGTGAGGTGCTGCTTTGAAGACATATGGGCTCAGTATGCAAACCTTCTGAGAGAACCCCGAAGTCTGGCTACCGTGAATAAGGCAGCTCTCATTCTGGAAGTGTCTATTGTAGGGACTGTGGAGACAGCTCAGTGGTAAGAGCATTCGCTGTCTATGCATGAAGACAGATGTGAGTCTGGGTTTCCAGCCAGAGTGGCCATCTGTGCACATGTGACTGACTCCAGGGAGGGTGGAGACAGAAGGATGGCTAGTGATTGCTAGCCACTAGCCTAGCTCTGGGGTCCAATGAGATAACCTGTATCAAAGGAATACAGTCGAGGGTAATAGAGCAGGACACCCGATGTTCTCCAATGGCCTCTGTGTGCATGCATGCCCTGTGCCCTTGTACACACAGAGGAAATGCTCATTTAGTGAAAACACCGCCATGAAACCTCACTGTGTCTGACTTGCCCTGGGACCTCCGGTTTTGATTTCCTTCCCATGGGTTTGGAGCAGGGGTTCTCAGCCTTGGCACCGCTGACATCTATGGTGGGTAATTCTTTGAAGCATCCCTGCTACACACCATAGTGTGCCAATCCCATGAACTCTTCACTCACCCTGAGTTTTGAGAAGTAAAATGGCCTCCAGACATGGTTCCATGTCCTGTGGAGGAGGGAAGGAGAGTCCAGCTGAGGGCCGCAGTGACTCACTAAGGGGCTCACTATACTCTCTCTGCTCCTGAGATCTGTACTTCTCCCGCTTCTAGTTCCTCAGTCACTTTCTTCTTTTTCCTTCCTAAATCCACCTCTCTTGTACACAGTGATAGATCTCCTGCCTCAGCACCCACGGTCTACCTTCTGTACTCTACCAACCATCACTGCCAAGCTGGTGTTTCCTGGGGCCAGCTTTGAAGGCATGTTTCAATCTCATTCACTCCAAGCCCCACTTTAAAACATTAATAGATGCATCATTTAAGAAGACTCCTTCTTGAGCATCCTGTGTAGTTGCTTATCAGAAGAGACTGTGAGATCGAATGTCTGTCTTACAGACTCAGGAGTTCTGGCTACTATGTTCTGAGTCATGGATTAGTGCCATCAGAGCCCATCCTGATTTTAAATCTTCCCAATCGTCCATGGTGGTGATAAAATAAAGTCTATCTAAAAGCTTTGGCTATGAGACGATAGCAAAATGTCGTTAGAATCCTTTTATTTTTTGACTTTGCTGAACCTCATTTTGTTGTATGCAAATGGGTAGTAGAGGTAATATTTGCAATTGTGAGAATTTTGATAATTCTTCTAAATTCTTCTTAAATTCTGGTAAATCATTAGAGCCTGGTGACAGCACCGTGGTTTCTCTCAGCTTTTGCCATTTAACATTGCTCTCATGTGTATCATACATGCGGCATATTTTGTAAACCACGAAGTACAGGCTTATAGTTTTGGCTTTAGCAATCACATGCCTGTTAAATAAACTGGGGGAGAACATCCGGAGTCTTTTCCTTTGCTGCCCATGCATACTACGCCTGTTCTATTGCTTCGTTCCTTCCAGCAGATTAAAATTACCATCGTATACCACTCCTCGCCACCCTAAAAGAGTCTTACACTTACACAGTGCAACTCTACTGTAGACAAATTCTTTTAATTTCTACTTACTTGAAAATGTCTTCATTTTAGGCCAGAGATGACCCAGCATCCGGGCCTGGCAATCTAAGTTCAAGTCCCAGATCTCATGAGGTATCAAGAGACAATTGAATCCTGAGAGGTGTCCTCTGACTTCTACACAGATGCTGTAACATGAACACACTTGTGTTCTCTCTCTCTCTCTAATAAATATAAAATAAAATTTCAAATATATTGATTTTATCCTCATTTTTGAAAGTTATTTTTTCTTGGACATAAAAATGTGGAATTTTTTTCTGTAGCATTTGAAGGGCTGGTCTAGGCCATCCTTCTTTCCTCCTGATGGGATGTCAGCTGCTATGTGTCACTGCCCCTCATGAAATGTGTTTTTCCTGGCAAATGTCATGATTTTCTGTTTATTTTTGATTTTAGGCGTCTACCATGTGCCTATATACAGTATACATACACATGTATACATATTACATAGCTATGCCTAGACTCTATATGTGGGAGAAAACATGTTCTATTTCCTTTCTCTCCCCCACCCCCATTCAGTGTCTGTCTCCACACACACTTCTTTCACCACGTAAGCACACATAAGCCTGTGCCTACATAAGAAAAATTGTATGGTATTTGTCTTTCGGGGGTCTGGCTAATTCTGTTTAACATGGTGACCTCTGGTTCTGTCTCCCTCTCTGGAAATGACATCATTTCCTTCTCCCTTGTGCTGTGGAGCCCATGGCCCTGTTCATTTTTTATGCTTTTTTCCTTTCAGTGTGTGGAATTGCTATGGTCTCTTTTCAGAACCCTCTGTATACTGTTAAATCTACTGTGTGCTGTTAAGCCCAGTAAGTTGATACTTACTACGAATCCACTTCTCTATTCTAATATTTCCATGCGGTTCCTTTTTAATATGTATTTTATAACTCCAGTTTCTTCTTTGAAATTCCCTATGTGTTCATTCTGGGTCCATCTTTGGACACAGTTACCATAGCTGCTTTGAAAGGTTTTAATTCTAACATCTGAGTTAGATGGTGTGTATGGACCACCAGGCCTGGCTCAAAGCCACGTCTATTGCTTCTTTCCCTCCTTTCTTCTTCTCAGTTGTGGCTCTCGTTTTTTTTTTTTTTTTTTTTTTTTTTTTTGTTCCTGGACATGCTTCCATGATGTTTTATTATTTACTGAACATTCTGAACAATGCATTAAAAACTCCAGCCTCTGCTCCCTTTACTTGGGCAGTATGATTGTTGGTGTTACCACATAAATGACCAGGTAATCACTTTGGCCTGGGAGAGGCTTAGTGTTCTCCTTTGTCTGGGTGATCTCTGGAAATCCCAGTGTGATTATCAAAATTCCAAACCGTCGGGAATCAAACTCTTACGCCTCCTAATTGGACAGGTGTGGATTCCCTCCGCCTTCTGCTTGGTTCCTTCACTCTCACAACTGCTGCTCACCTCTGGAGTGGTTCTCATGACCCCCACAGGAGTCACATATCAGATAGTTACACTACAATTCATAACAGTGGCAAAATTGCAGATATGAAGTATAAACAAAATAATGTTATGCTTGGGAGTCACCAGAACATGAGGACTGTATTAAAAGGTTGCAGCATTAGGAAGGCTGAGAACCACAGCTCTAGATCCCTCAGAACACCTCAGCTCCCACAATTCACTTACCCTAAGATTTGGATGGATGTAAAATGCATATTTGAGGATCCTCAGTCCTTGGCATCCTTCTTCATATGCTTGCTGCACAATTTGTAGCTGTTTTGGCAGACATAAATTCTGTCTCCCCACATCACTGGCTATGAGACCTCAGTTTTTCTAGCTGATGTTGTCTTAGCAGAAAATATTCTGTAAAAACATACTTTTCTTTGATCTTGTTTCAATCGTTCTCCAGAGGTTTCAAATTGATTTTTTAAATACTTATTTTGCCTAGGGTTTGTGATTAAAATCTATACAGTGTTACTCACATAAAAACTAGTTTTCCAATAGGCACTTAGATTGTTCTTTACAGTGCAGTGTTTGATGTATAGCCAATTACTGTGAGATATTTGAAGAATTCCTGGTCAAGGCAGGAAGAAATCAACATAGGCCCAAAGGTGGTCCTAATGTTGGCGTTACTAGATAAGGATTTCTATAAATAAAAAAGTATGAAGATATATACTAGGAAAAATTATGAGATATATCAAGGGTTATACACATGTTATGTGTGTGTTCCTATAATAAACAAAACAATTTGATTTTAAAGCTGACACAGACAGATGCTTTATAAAAATATATAGGAATGTCTCTAGCACATAAACAGATTCTCAGCACTAGTTATTACCAAGTAAGTATGAATGATAAGAAAGGACATGGACCATTGTTAGAGGTTGAAATGTGTTTTGGAAAACTGTTAATTTATTATATAAAAAAATCAATAAAACCACAGTTAGGAACTCACCTAGAAAGGTGAAAATATACATCCATAAAAGACTTGCAAGAGTGTTCACAGCTGTGTTAATAGAAGGGCCTAATGCTAGCAGGAGTATGGGTAGATGAATTGTGGACCAAGCTGAGGCATGATGGGGCACACCTGTAATCTCAGCCCTCTGGAGGAAGAAGGATTATGCAGTCTCAAGGTCAACGTCTTATCTCATAAAAGATAGAGACCACCACCAAAAACTTCAGTCTGGAACGCCCATGTAATAGCATGCTACTCAACAGTATAAGGGGTTGTAACAGTAAGACTGTAACAGTACAGTTGCAGGTGTATAAACCTTAAAAACAGTATGTCGAGTGAAAGCAACTCACACACAATACATACTGCCTGGCTCTGTACAAATGAGGATAGTGTTGTTAACCCAGAAGATGGGAGGAGAAAAACTACCAACCCAAATCATCATGGCCAAATTAATTAAAACAAGCAATTAAATAAACAAGCTTATTTTAGTTATATACACAGGCTGCCTCCCCCTAAGGTGGGGCTTAAGAAGTCAGCCTTGGATGTGAGAAAAGCAAGAGTTTTATAGATCAGGGGTAGGGTGTTTTTGTGGGGAGTTTGGAGGGCAAAATAAGTGGGGTTACAAGCATAACAAGTTAGTCATAATGACCTCCTGAAACAAAGACATGGTTGCAAGGCAGCATAACAAGGTCGTCATAACAACGGGTAGCCATAACAACAAGTAGCCATAACAACAGGTTGCCATAACAACAGGTGGTCATAACAAAGTAGTCGCAGGTGGTCATATAATCTTTTGAAACAAAGCTAGGGTTGCAAGATGGTCATAAACAACTTTTTGAGGTCATATAATCTTTTGAAATAAAGGTAGGGTTGCAAGATGGTTATGAACAATTTTTTGAAACAAAGACATGGTTGCCATTTCTGGAACAGGCATTACAGAACCACTAAGTCAAGGTTTAGCCCAATCCTTGAGAAACAGAGGTTTAATCAAAAACAGAAATGAGCCTACTTTGTCTTTACTATAAGATGGTTTTTAAGCCTAAGGTGGAAGGAGGCTGCTTCTTCAGCAAGATACATGCAGAGACTAACGCAACAGTGACCTAAGAAATGGCAACAAGAAGAGAAACTGACATGTGGCTTGGAAGACTTAGCTATGGTGGAAAGAACTGAGCAAATAAAAAATAATAATAAGATTTTAGCGTGTAAATAACATGGCGAAAACAGTATTTCTCTGACATTATCCTAGAAGGCAAGTGCAGTATGCTGTGGGGCAGGAAGACACAAGATCGGGGAAGCACATTTTAGTACAGAAGTTGGTTCATCTATGAATGACAGACCCACAAATGTCTTAAAATTAGGATAGATTTCTTATACAGAATTTACTCCATGTTTTCTTTTTAACACAGTATTTGGAACACTTTTGTTGTTGTTATTGTTGTTTATTGTTGTTCAGATGTTTGTTTTGCTTTGCTGGGGGTAGAACACAGGACCTGGTGCACACCAGACACATACCCTACCACTGAGCCACACTCTCACCCTGGAGCCTGAAGAAGGTTTCCTGGTGGTTAGACATCCTCAGTAGAGAAGTGGGCAATCATTTTTCCCTACTGCACTCTCAGTGTTATGCCCCAGTGTGAATGTTTGTGAGTGTGTAGGAAAAAAAAAAATCTTGAAAGAAAAGTCTCTCTCAAGTGGGTATATTTTTAACAGATGGCCAGCATTTCTCATTATTAATGAAGGCACCTGGGTAAATTTGAGGCTTATCAGCTCCTACAATTGCTGTTTCTGTAGAAACTAATTCAGAAGTATGTAGTAACCATAGTAACATGAGGGCATGTTGCAGAAGTGTTTAAGAGAAATGAAAAAAGAAATCTTCCCTTCTTCTGTGATCTGATTCTCTACTCCGTTGTTCCTCTCCTCCCAGGACACTGGAGCAGGGGTGGGAGTCGGGGGATGGGAGAGAGGCAGCATGGATCTCACGATCGATCATCACTTCTTGCTTTACAGACACAGTCTAACCTGGCCTAGATGCATTAAATAACAAAGAATCACGTCACAGTTTCCGCAACCTTACAAGGAAATACAGCCTTTTCTTTTGCTTGGAGGAATAAAAAGTAAGACTCACTAAATGTAAAATCAGAAAGTTTACCACAGTCTTTAAATATCCCATAACGAATTCCTCCCATGATCTTCAGGACAGTCGCCATTTTGAATTAGTGCGATAGAGACGCACCCTACACATCTATTCTGAAAGATCTTGTATGGATTCTTTCCTGAAACACTAAGCTGAGGATCCTGTTAAAGCCATCTTTGGGATCTAGCATCCTTGGCTTGTTTCTGTCAACTTCAGGGTCCCGGTAGCTCATGGTGATATCTGCCTTCTTGCCTCTACAGTAGGTGAAGGGGAGAGGGCATCCCTCCGCTGACACGTACTACTTTTGCTTCCAATCACTTTGGTTAGAAGTTAGTCCCAAAGGCACACCCGGCTGCAGCAAGGCTAAGAAATGCAATCTTCATTCTAGGTGTGGAGATGAGTTCCAGACGTAGTAGTTTCATTTGGTTTCTTCATGCAGAAGCATTGCTGCTGGGAAGAGAGAACTAATTCTTCCCTTCCCCATGTGGCTGTGAAGCTTAAAGCTCCCAGGCCTAGTTCAAGGGTGTGAGGCAGGAAGTGCTCACGTCTGCGCAGAGTGTCAGCTCGGAGTTCCGGAGTGTGGAGCAGCACTGTAGATGAGACATAGATGCACAGTGAGAGGCTGGCGTGACTCGCCCACTCTCCAGATCCCTCGTCTCCTTTTCTCAATTCTACACACACATACACACACACACACACACACACACACACACACACACAACTTCTTAACTGATAACTTATTGGGTGTCACCTTTTGCTGTAATCTATTTAGAGAAGCACTCTTTCTAATTAGTTGTGGCTTTAAAAACCCAATAATTGTAGTTGCTGGGATTTGAACTAGGGTAAAACTAACTTGGAGTTGGGGCCCAGGGATCTTTCTTTCTAAGTAAACTATCTTTGGTTCATCTTCATGGATAGACATGTGAGTCCACTTGACTCTGCAGATATTATTCACTTTAGGCTCTAACCTTTTATACATATGGTTTCCTGTCACAATATTTAAAGCATACAGATTTTATAAGTGTGGCTGAAGCTTTAGTGATGTAAACTGTTGAGTCTACATTACTAGGAAAAATGTAAGTAAATTCAGATCAAAAGACCATTTTTAAAAATTTTACAATAAAAATGGGGGAAGTAGACCTACTTCTTGTACCTTCTGAAATGTTCTCATACATAGTGCCATTTCCGCCTCTGCTCCTCACAGTTTGAATGGGTCATAAATTAACAGTTGGCAATCAAATTCTCAAAATTTAAGAAAATTTCAAATATGACAGATCAGCATTTTGAGATTAACGTAGTCTATTTTAGTGAGTAGAATATTACTACAAAATATAGGGAATCCAAATTCTAATAATACTAATTATGGCGACTTCTAGAAAACAAAGCCCTTCTTCCACAGGAAGTGATATGCACAATTCAGAGAACTTGGCAAATTACTCTGGACTGTTCTAAATGAACACATTTCAATTTTGTAAAAAAAAAAAAAAAATGCAGCACTGATATTAATGAGCTGCGTAGCAGTATTGGAATAATCCACTGACTGTCAGCCACTCAAGTCATTTGCTGCCCAGGGAAAGTGGGGGCATCCCACTGCATTAGGGCCTCAGGATCGCATGGAGATGAGAGTAAGAACTGGGAGGCTTCGTGCTGTGCAGCATCAGCAGTCACACGGATGACAGACTTATGTCCTATGCCAGTTACCCATAGAGCTTTAGTGATGACTGCTCCAAAAAACAAGGGCTCCAGAGTAATTTTGTTAATGCATGAGAGATGGGTCATTTATTTGTTCTTTGATGGGCAGAAGCCGGGGAAAGGAGGGTGCATCTTAACAGGTGTAAGACATGGCCTCAAATCTCTATTTTGCTTAACGAATATCTGCGTCCTCATCTTAAAACATAATGAACAGTGCTTTTGATTTGAAGACTATAAGAGAAGGCTCCAGAAAATCACATTAAACTGGACAAAATGGTAGTGGCTAAGGGAACAAAAAGTGAAGGGAGCCGGGGAGCTGATAGAAAAGTAAAGATTGCAGATGGCATGCAGTTAATGTGTTGAAACCCTGAAACCAAGGAGCAGGAACATGCACTCGAAGAGTGAAGTCAGGGTCTTCTCATCTCTCTTTTGCTAAGCTGTGGATGCAAATCAAATGCTCAGGTCAGTTACTTTATTTCCTGAGTGGGCAACCAGCTTGCTCTGCACATAAGAAATGCCATTTCCAAACTGCGGGGAACTGCACATGGGAAATGCCATTTCCAAGCTGCGGGGAAATGCTGACCTTGTTTGCTGGCTGTCAAACTTTATATGTGAGATTATGAGAGCAAGGATCTGGTGTAACCTCACTCCCTGGAGGGATTATTTTATGATGAATTCCTTTATTTTGTTTTGTTTTCAGATACTTGGCATCGGAGTTTGTGCCTTTGAGAATGGCATATTTGAATAGATTTAATGGCTAATGTACCGGGACCCAAGGCTAATACAAGATTTTTTTTTTAATTTGGAAAGCAAATAAATATCAGCATTTTCCATTCCCTGATAGCATAGTATCTGATTACAAACTAATTTATGATATACCTAGAGAAGTAAACTTTAAAAAAAAATCTGGAATGTTCTATTTTTAATCTAGATCAAAATGATTAATCTATATGCATAATTGTGTTCTCTTGTGAAGGTTACTCTTCCATTCTTGTCATAAAGTGGCTCAAACACCAGAGATGAGTGGACTGGCAGTCACAGCTTAGTTTCCGGAAACACTCACCTGATTTTATAGATGCTGCCCCTTACAGACTGCATTAGGAAGCTTTTCATACATGTTTGAAATACTTAGTGAATAGTAACTGAGTAAAACTCATGAATTTAAGTATCAAATGAAATATAAATATTGTAACTTCAATTTCGTGGTTGTTGTATGCACGGGTTCCAGGGGTCACCTTGTCTCGGCTTCCTTGTGTGCATAAATCATACATGGAGTGGTGGAATAGACACAGATTTATTCCCTCACCATCCTGGAGGGCAGAAGGCTAACATCTGGCTCTGCGGGGTTGCCTTCCCTTTTGGAGACTCTAGGACACAGCCTACTTTCTCCCCTGCCCAGCTTCTATTGCTTATCGCAGCCACTTCCTCAGTCTTCAAAGCCAGAGCATGCTTATTTCAGGCCTCTCCTGCCCTTGTGAACACTCTGACATCCATGTGATCTCCCTGCAGATTAGGAAACTTAGCGTCACCCACAGCTTCAAGCCCTTTTGCCTGATAACGTTAACAGATTCATGGACTCCATGGATTGGGATACAGACATGTTTGGGCCACCATTATCCTACCTACTACATGGTTTCCCTATCGTATAATCTTGGCATCAAAATGTGCTTGACAGGGACTAGAGAGATGGCTCAGTGGTTAGGAGCGGGTACTGCTCTTGCAGAGGACCAAACTTAGGTTCCCAGTACCCATCAGGTGTCTCACAACTTCCTTATCTCCAGCTCCAGAAGCCATGACGTTCCTTTCTGAGCTCCAAAGGACCTGCACTCCAGTGCATAACCCAAACACAGACACACACAGAACTAAAACTAATAAAATAAATATTTTAAAAGAGATGCTTTACAATCAGTGTGCTAAGATGCTGCTTCATAGTTTATTGGCAATGTTCTTTCTTATTGGGACATAAAGTAAGATTGAGTCTTGTAACTCAGGGCTCTGAAATTCAGTGAGATGGTAACTTCAAAGTAATAAGTCAAATGAATACGCATAAGGATTAATCTGTTTTTTTCTTCCAATCATAAATCACCCTCTTAAGATGTCAAAATTATTTCCACAGAAAGATAAATTAATTCTGTGATCAGTTCCTAGACTTCAATTACTAAATTTTAAAGCAATGAGTTTTTAAACCTCAAATGGACACTCTTTAGAGAGGTTAGCTAGTTAAATTGATGATGTACACTATAAACACTTTTAAGGCAATAGGCTCCTTGTAAATTCACTCTGGCTTGTAATATTTCTTTTAGAATTTTTGTGTGTGTACGCATGTTTGGGGAGTGGCTTGTTCTTATGGGTCATGCGTGTACAAATGTGGAGTCAAGAGCTCAATCTAGGGAATCATTTCTCAAGAGCTGGGCACCCCATTCTTGCATAGCCATTAACTGACTGAACTATTGCCTGAGCCCCTTTTTACATTTTATAGCCAATCTTGATCTTTTGATAATAATTTCTCATTTATGAGTACCCGCTGTCGTCATTTTCCGTTGAACTTGCATATCTGAGAGATTCTTAGGGAATGTTGAATGAACCTTTCTGCGTTTGAATGGCAGCATCCCCAGTGGTCAGTGTGCACTGCATAATGCTTCCCTGTCCTTCAGAGACCCAACTGCCAGATCTAAAGGAAACGGCTGTGTGTCACAGAGTGGAATTGAATCAACAGTGGAATGTATGCGTGATGACTGGCCCATAAGATTCTATCGCTTAACTTGGGCATCACATTGATGTAAAGGACAAGCAGTCTCACATGCAAACCTCCACAGCTCCCCATATGAAGCATGAAATGGTGGATGAGAGTACCAGGGAGAGACTGAGGCCCTGGGGTGGGGTGGGGTAGTGGGTAGTAAATGCTACTTTATCTCAAGACTCTTGAGGCTCTGACAAGTACTCGGAGATGCCAAGATAAAGCCCACTCTGTTGTAGTTAATAAAACATGTCCTAAGTGTAAACAAAATGCTCTCCCTGTGTTGGGGCTGGAGAGATGGTTCAATGGTTAGAAGCACTTGCTGCTCTTCAAGAAGGTCTGTGTTAAGTTCCCAGGACACATGTCAGGCAGCTCACAACCACCTGTAACTCCAGTTCCAGGGAGTCTAACATCCCCTCCTAGTCTCTGTGGGTTCCTGCACACACGTGGCATATATGTATGTGTGTATGTGTGTATGTGTGTGTGTGTGTGTATATGTATATATGTATATATATGTATACATATATATACATGTGTATATGCATGTGTATGTGTGTATGTATATGTGTATAAACATGCGTGCATATATGTATACACATAAGGACATGCATGTACACATAAATAATTTTTCAGATGGTCCCTGTAAAGCATCTATTAACATGCTTTGTGATCTTCATTGGTTGCTTCTTTATGGGTAGTGAATTGGCCATTCACTCCATGACCACCAGCCATGAAATCATATGACTGAATTCATATGACAACTGACCTCCAACTCTCAACCCTTAGTGAGTCCTAGATAATTCTGTTCACATGTGGAGCAAACCCTGGGTCTGAATAGAGAGCTGAAGTGAGGGAGTCTGAGCACATCATGGCAGCCACTGAAATGGACATTCTGTGTCTGGGTGGCCGCCGTGCCGAACTCAAGTTCTTACTTTGAAATCAAGGACTAATTGCTGGAGTGATGACAGGCTAGACAGACACACAGCTTCAGGCCATAACAACCATTTCCTCCATCCTTCTCAAAACTAAATCCATAGGGATTAAAGATAAATTTCATGTTGCTAATAGCAACAGTAACCAGAAATAACTCTAAGGGCTAGAGCTGTTGATCATCAAATTTAATTCCCAGGAGAAGAGAAATTCTAGCAAGCACGCAGTCGAAACAGAAAGGGTTTTGAACACCTGTTACTAACTCCGAAAGTTAGTTCCTAATTACAGTCCCAGACCTTGGATCATGCCATCGTTAGGGGCTTCTTCTAGTGTTAAGGAGTCAGGTGATTTGCTTTACAGTGTTTAAAGGTAAACACCACTCTCTTTAAAACTATAATAGTGATTTTGAAAAAAAAAATACATGTTGAAAGAATTAACTTAATACCAAGCCAGGCCACGAGTTTTAGTG